>AWWV01011353.1:0-45797 GCA_001974805.1 Corchorus capsularis
CCTCAAAAGCGAGTGTCTATGGCATATATGTGCAATCACCAACAATGAGTTTCCAGCAATAGGCATGACAAATTCAGAGCATTCTAGTAGAACACTTGCATTTCAAAGTTACAAAAAGCAAAATAAAAACTATACCAAGGCAGTCAACAAAGAAATTAAGTCAATATGTGAAAGGGTGATTCAGTATAGGCAATGTACCCTATGTGCAAAGTCGATCACATAGTCAAAGGTGGAGCACTTCAATACAAAATCGCAACAAGACAAGTAGATGGCAGAGAGAGATTTGAAGCCTTACCAACGTGGAGAACCTTAATAGGCTCAAGTGAACCTCAAATTGTCACCAACTCATCCCTTGTCCCATTTGCAATAGAGAGCACCTACAATTTCAGAAATGAAGGGAATATAAGCCAAAATTGGTTTCATTGAGTGAAAAAAATCTCACCAAAAGAAAGATAAGGGCCAGCTCAACATTGCTTCCTCA
Organism: Corchorus capsularis; assembly: GCA_001974805.1. Lineage (NCBI taxonomy): Eukaryota > Viridiplantae > Streptophyta > Magnoliopsida > Malvales > Malvaceae > Corchorus > Corchorus capsularis. The sequence goes on from AWWV01011353.1 coordinate 482, forward strand.
TTCCTATCCTTTTACAGCTAACAAAGACAAAGGACGATGACTCACAACATCCAGCTCATCCTTCCCCGCTCCATCCTCATCTTCTTCCCCTAACCTGCACCACAAAATTCCAAGAATTAGAAACCACCTCAAAATGAACTTGAAAAATCAATAAAAAGCCAAAGAAGTTACTAATCGTGTCGTCTATGACCATAAAAATAATCGCCACAATTAACTAACTAGAATAGCTAGGGCAAGTAGGGGTCGAATCCCACAGAGAAGGTTTATGCGATGAACAATTAAAAGATAGAAAGATCTTTTCCAAAAATCAAACAGAAAACAGAGGATTGTAAATATCAATTATAAAGAAAACAATTAAACTAAAAATAAAGTAAAGCAAATCTAAATCTAAATCTTTGCCAAAATTGGGGAAAATTCTCCAATTTTCGTTGAAGAACGCTTGCAACTTTAGCTCGATGTTCAAGGTCTATATCTTGCTTCTTAGTTGAATTGCTTGGTTGATCGATCTTCAGGGGCGGTTGAACTTCTTTGTTGTTGACTTCTGGCTCCTTCTTGGTTTCTTTTGCTCGATCTTTCTTCTCATGGGAGGTTGAAGATTTCGTCCTCCGAGATAATTCTTCAAGAACATTGAATGCATTCTCCGGGGTTCTTTCATGCAGTGGCTTTATACTGAAAGAATCAACAAGAACTCGAGCTTTAAGTCCCAATCCTCCATTGAAGAATTGGATTAAAATTTCTTCCTTGAATCCATGATCAGGGCAATCGGCACACAGCTGCTTGAATCTCCTCCAAAATTGGTGGAAAGTCTCGTTGTAGCGTTGTCGAATGTCCATTATCCTTTGTCTTCCTTTGGAAATCTGATTAGGCTTTGCTGATGAAGAATCTTCAATGGCTCCTTTCTTAACAAACTTAGAACTTATAACGTAAACAAAATTGTTAGATTTTAACGGCACTTGAGATGAAATTCTAGGGTGGATGACTTCACCATCAAATTCCATGGTCAATGAACCATTAAATACATCAATCTTGGTATGAGAAGTCTTTAGGAAAGGTCTTCCTAATAAAAGAGGACATTGATCTTTCAAATACTCCATATCCATGATGAATATGTCGATTAGAAAAATCAGATGTTCAACTTTAATTAAGATATTCTCTAAAACACCTTTGGGATGAACCAAAGATCCGTCAGCTAATTGCAGAACAACATCAGTATTCTTCAATGGACCAAGATTTAAAGATTTGTAGAAAGAATAAGGCATCACACTTAAAGAAGCACCAAGATCAAGCATCGCGTTCTCTATAATACTTCTTCCAATAGAACAAGTAATAGAAAACGTACCTGGATCTTTGCACTTAGGAGGTAAACTCTTTTGAAGCACAGCAGAGACATTAGCTCCAGCGCTTACTTTACCTTGTAATCTCTTCTTATTGGTACAAAGTTGCTTGAGGAACTTTGCATAATTCGGAATCTGTTGAATGGCATCAAGGAGTGGGATGTTGACCTCAACTTTTCGAAATATCTCTAAAATATCTTGATCATCATCTTCTTTCTTTGATTTCTTCAATCTTGATTGAAAAGGAATTAGGTTGGAATCGGTTTTAGGCTTGTTGGAATCGCAGACACTATTTCCTTTGGGTTGAATTACGGCATCATCCTTGTTTGAATCTTCAATCGGTGCAGCTTCTTTATTTTTGGGTTCATCTTCAATCTTGATTTCGGCATGCTCTTGTAAATCTTCTTTGGTGTAGTCCGGCTCTCCTTCTTCTTGTTGATGTGCAGCATGGGTTGGATAAGGGTCTTTCAACTCTCTTCCACTCCTTAAAGAAATTGCACTGACATTCTCTCTAGGAGGTACCTTTGATTGTGATGGAATCCTTTGTTGACCTTGTGTCTTGAGATCACTCAAATCACTGGCTAATTGGCTTATTTGCTTTCTCATCATCTCCATAGCTTCCTTGATTTGTTGTAACTCAATGGCTTGTGAAGTTTGAAAATTAGGTCTTTGAAAATTCAGCCTTCCTTGAAAATTACCTTGGTTCCCATATTGTTGACTTGGTTGATCAGGTCTCCAATAAGGTTCAGGCTCCCTTTGATAAGCTCCTTGTAATCCCACGGCATTAACTCCTTGTTTGTTGTCTTCCAAAGTTGCACAAACCCTTAGCACACTAGAAAAATTCACATGGAACAAATCAGTGAGCAAAGCGATTTGCTGATTCGTTTCTTGAAGTTGTTGCTCCAATGAGGTGGAATAGGTAGAAACTTCATTAATTCTTCTTGTAGGGCCTTCTCTTGAATAGTCTTCTCGAGATCCAAATTGTTGAGTATTTGCAGCCATGTTTTCCACTAAAGACCAAGCTTCGGCAGGAGTTTTGTCGATGAAGGCTCCTCCACTTGCAGAATCGATAGAAGATCTGTCAAACGGTAGTAATCCTTCGTAGAAGTACTGGATCAGAAACTGTTCATTGATTTGGTGATTGGGGCAACTCGCACAAAGTGTTTTGAAACGTTCCCAATATTCATGCATTGTTTCTCCATGGTGTTGCTTAATTCCACAAATCTCCTTCCTTATACTTGATGCTTTATGTGCAGGAAAGTATTTTTCCAAGAACAGCTTCTTAAGGCACGTCCAAGATGTGATTGAACCAGTGGGTAAAAAGTACAACCAATCTTTTGCTCGGTCCATAAGAGTGAACGGAAAGGTTCTTAACATGAATTGATCTTCAAGAATACCTTGAATACTTGTAGATGCGCAGACAATCTGGAAATCAGTAAGATGTCGGTGAGGATCTTCTCTAGGCAAACCGTGAAATTTGAGTAAAATCTGAATAAATCCAGATTTAATTTCAAAGTTTCCATTGGTATCTGGGTAACGAATAGCTAAGCGTTTGGTGTTGACGTTTGGTGCAGCTAACTCTCTCAGAGTTTTGGGTTGTTCTTCTTCAGCCATGTCTTCTGACGATGTTGAAACAGCAGATCTAGGAGAACTTGGTTGAGAACTTGAATCGGATGTCTCATCTTCTTGTTGTAATCGGCTTTGTGTCTTATTCTTCTTCTGAAATAGTGTTCTTTCAGGCTCAGGATTGAATTCTAAACCTTCAGTACTACTACTTCTTGTCTTTGGCATGCAGTTTCCTAGAAAAATCAAACAAAACTAAAAAGAAAAATTAGCAGTAACAGTTCTTAAATAAAAAATTAAAAGCAGAAACAGAAAATAAAAATATTTTTTTAATTATATAAAAGAAAAAACTGAAAAAGAAAACTGTTTTTTTTTTAAAAATCGGAAACCCTAATTTTAAAAACGGAAAAATAATTTTTTTTTTAATCGACGCTAACCCTAATTTTTTTTAAAATCGCAAATATTTTATTTTTTTTTAGAAAAAATGGAAAAACAAACAAAAACTAATTCTTGGATCTAATCTCTCTTTACTTTCTCTCAATTCAATTCCCTTCCCCGGCAACGGCGCCAAAATTTATGATCGTGTCGTCTATAACCATAAAAATAATCCCCACAATTAACTAACTAGAATAGCTAGGGCAAGTAGGGGTCGAATCCCACAGAGAAGGTTTATGTGATGAACAATTAAAAGATAGAAAGATCTTTTCCAAAAATCATACAGAAAACAGGGGATTGTAAATATCAATTATAAAGAAAACAATTAAACTAAAAATAAAGCAAAGCAAATCTAAATCTAAATCTAAATCTAAAGCAGATTATAAAACAAATTAATAAAGCAAACAATAATTAAAAAGCATACTTCTTCACCAGTGGCATCCTTCAATCAAATTAACTATGGATCCTTGATTTAAAAGGTGAATTTCACATCTTATTCTTGACTGACAACTGATATAGGTTTCCCAACATGTATTTTAGATAAGAGGCCGATTAAAACTGCAGCTATCGCTATTATTCCTTCAATGATCAATTACTTTCTTAGGGCTTAAAGATCACTTGAGAACAAAGCATTAAGAACAGTTAATTTTACACACATGCCTACAAGTAGAACCATACGAAGAGAAATTTCTCGCCCTCCGGTAGACAAATACCCATTAAGCAGCGATTAAACAAACCTAATTTGTTACATACAATCAAACTTGAGTGATTAATTCTAAGTATGATCTAGTCATAGATCTTCCTCTTACATCGTTAGTGGCCATATAAGTCAGATAAGATTCAGAATCATAAAGTTATAACAGGGTTTTGACTACTATCATCAAGAACTTAACACAAAATTATAAGTATAGAAATCTCACCATAATCAATTGATTGAATTCACCAAAGGATCAGAAGTATTAAGAATTTAGCTACTCATGGATTTAGGAAAATCCATGAGAGGCATAAGAATACTTACAAGATTGGGGAGGAATGATTTCTCCCCCTTGAAACCCTAGGGACGTCGACTCCCTCTTTTGCTAGAGAGGGTGTCGACTTCTCCCCCTTCTAAAACTAGAGAAAAACCTAAAAACTAAAGAAAGGTAGAAAAAGAGAATTATCTAAATCTATGATGTGAAGAATTGTGTATGTATGTGTGTGTGATTTGTGATACAGGAGGTGGCTATTTATACTAGAGGAATAGGGTAGGACGGTTTAGCCTTTACTGGGTCTCAAAGTAGGATTAGGTGTCATCCTAGAGTAGACTCCAAGTTAGATGAGGACTCTAGAATTTTCTGGAATTTTCTGGAATTAAGCAGCAACTTCGACTTGAATTTCGGGCTTAATGATGGCAGATCTGGGCGTTGCACTTCAAAAGAAAGTTTTAGAGCTCGGAGTTAGCTTTCCAACGGATATACATGGGCTTAAAACGAACATCTGAGCAGAAAGTTATGGCCTTTCTACGAAGACTGCGCTGAAACCGGGCTTATATCGCAAATCTCCGGGATTATTGCGGGATTTGGATATTCTTTTGGATATTAGGCCTATTAATTGGAATTTTGACTCCAATTATAGGTTTATATGGGCTGACTATGTTCCCATATAAATAATCCAAAAATACTCAACTTCAGGGCTTCTTCTGGACTTGGCTTCAATTCTTTGCAATAAAGCTCCAAATCTTCAATTTTGCTTCTTGAATTAATTCTTCAATTATCTTCAAATCTTCAAAATATCTTCAATCACGAACTTCGCATCTTCAAATCTTCATTCCAAATGGCTAAATCCATAGTTGAGTAAAAAGTCTCCAAAATAGCTCCAAAAAGAGTGAAAAACAATAAGTTTTCACTTTTCTTGTCTTCAGGACCTAAAAACACAAATACTAGCAAAATAGGGTAAAAACACATATAAAAGTAGCAAAAAGTATATAAAAATAGCTATAAAAATATGCATAATTTGAGCTCGATCAGTTACAGCCCTTGGATAAGAGGATTCATCTTGGATGCTTGGAAGGATGGAGCCTTTAAATAGAGCCCATTGCCCACAGAAATAGGGGGGAAGGGAGAAGTGGGGAAAGCTCTGCAAAAATTTCGAGTTAAAGAATTAAGAACAAAATTGGGGGCTTTCGGGTTTGAAAGAGGATTCGAACAAATTCAAACCATGAAAGGTTAGGAGATAGAAAGGGGAATAAGGGTTATAGGTTTGATAACGATCTGATGGGCAGCTTGTGAGGTCTGAGAGTTTCTTTCGCTTTCGGTTCTTGTGGATTTGAGGGGATCTCAGCAAGTTTCCGGTAAAACAGAGCTCGGATTCGGTTAGAGTGGTATCGGGGAGGCGTTTCTGGGGATTTTAAGCGGAAGTTACGGTGGGAATCTACTCCGGCATGGCGGAGCGAGTCCAAGCGGCGGCGCTGCAACAGAGTGTAGGTGTCAGGCGGAGAAGGATTTGGAGGAAGAAGGAAGGAAGCAAGTTTTATAGTCCGTACAAGTTAAGGTCGAAAACGGCGGTGTTTTGGCTTAATAGGGGAACACTCAGCATGCACAGGTAAGACATTTTACTCTGCTTCAATTTAGTCCTCAAAATCAATGCATTTAAGTCTAGTATATTGATAGCGTTTTCGGTTAGGTCCTGTACCCCTGGAATTGAAGCAATTAAGTTCTTTAGGTTTAGTTTCCTTTCAATTCAGCCCCTGAATTAGGAAATTATTATTCTAATTAAACTCATAAATAATAGTTTGATTAATTAAGAAATTTACTTAATTAATTATGTGAAGGAATTTACAAATTTATGGAGATATGTTATATTCATGACTTGCATGATAAAATCCTTAAATGTTGTTGATATTATGCTCATTGGAGAAAGTTAAACCGACACCAATGATGGAACAATTTGATGAAATGTGACAATAGTTTTCCATTTTAGTCTTAATTTCCTAGGCTTGGGGTATTAAATTGGGGGTCTTACCAATCAAGTGGAAGGTGCCCAAATAATACTTCTCGTATAAATGTTTGGGTAAAATATGATTAAACCGGAATGCATGCATCATATGCATTAAGCAAATACAGTCAAAGTCTTAATTTGGTAATTAAGAAAAGTAAAGTCTTAATCCAGGGCGATTAAGAAGGTCAAACATAGTTAAGGTTTTAATCCAGGGCGATTAAGAAAGTCAAACACAGTTAAGGTTTTAATCCAAGGCGATTAAGAAAGTCAGATTAGTCAAAGAACTTAATTCATGGTGATTAAGAAAAGCAGTCAAAGAACTTAATTCAGGGTAATTAAGTAAGAGCAGTTAAAGAACTTAATTCAGGGTAATTAAGTAAGAGCAGTTAAAGAACTTAATTCAGGGTAATTAAGTAAGAGCAGTTAAAGACCTTAATTCAGGGTAATTAAGTAAGAGCATGTTAAGAACTTAATTCAGGGCAATTAAGTAAAAGCAGGTAAAGAACTTAATTCAAGGTAGTTAAGTAAAGGAGCAGTTAAGAACTTAATTCAGGGTAGTTAAAAGGAGCAGTTGAGAACTTAATTCAGGGCAATTAAGTAAAAGCAGGTAAAAAACTTAATTCAGGACAATTAAGTAAAAATAGTCAAAATCTTAATTCAGGGCAATTAAGGAAAATAAACATAGTCAGTCAAAATCTTAATTCAAGGAAATAAGGTAAAAACAGTCAAAGGAGCTTAATTCAGGGAAATTAAGTAAACACGGTCAAAGAACTTAATTCAGGGTAATTAAGTAAAGAACAGTTAAGAACTTAATTCAGGACAATTAAGTAAAAGCAGTTAAGAACTTAATTCAGGATAATCAAGTAAAAGCAGTTAAGAACTTAATTCAGGGTAATTAAGTAAAAGCAGTTGAAGGACTTAAATCAGGGTAATTAAGTAAAAACAGTTAAAAGGTAAGGATAGGCACAGACATAATTTCAAGGAAGGAAATTAGGTAAAGACAATCATAGACTTAATTCGGGGTAATTAAGTAAAGTAAGCACAGACTTAATTTCAGTGAAGGAAATTAGGTAAAGCAAAGCACCGACTTAATTTCAGGGAAGGAAATTAGGTAAAGCAAAGCATAGACTTAATTTCAAGGAAGGAAATTAGGTAAAGGCAAGCACATACTTAATTCAGGGTAATTAAGTAAATTAGCAAAGACTTAATTTCATAAGAATTAATTAAAATCATCAAAGACTTAATCCAAAGATGATTAAGTAAGATCAGAGAAAAACTTAAACTCCGGGGATTAAGTAAAGAAAAGGACTTAGTTCAAAGGAAGGGAATTAAGTTAAGGTCTTAGTTCCAAGGAAGGGAATTGAGTAGAGTAAAGGACTTGATTCCAAGGAAGGGAATTAAGTAGAGCTAAGGACTTGGTTCCAAGGAAGGGAATTAAGTGGAGTAGAGGACTTAGTTCCAAGGAAGGGAATTAAGTAGAATAAAGGACTTGATTCCAAGGAAGGGAATTAAGTAGAGTAAAGGACTTGATTCCAAGGAAGGGAATTAAGTAGAGCTAAGGACTTGGTTCCAAGGAAGGGAATTAAGTAGAGTAAAGGACTTGATCCAAAGGAAGGGAATTAAGTAGAGTTAAGGACTTGATTGCAAGGAAGGAATTAAGTAGAAGTAGAGGACTTGATTCCAAGGAAGGGAATTAAGTAGAGTTAAGGACTTAATTTCAAGGAAGGAAATTAAGTCAAGTTAGGGACTTAATTCAGGGTAATGAAGTCAAGTTAGGGACTTAGTTCAGGGTAATTAAGTAGTGTCAATAAAAGACTTAATTCAGGGTAATTAAGTGGAGTCAATAAAGAACTTAATCTAAAAGAGATTAAGTAAAACAATAAAAGACTTAATTCAGGGTAATTAAGTGGAGTCAATAAAGAACTTAATCTAAAAATAGATTAAGTAAAACAATAAAAGGACTTGATTTATAAAAATTGAGTCAATAAAAGAAGGGAATAATAAGACGGCTTAATCTAAAGAGAATTAAGTCAAAATAAAAGGAATAGTGACATCAGCTTAATCCGGATAATTAAGTAAAAAGAAAATAACAATTTGGGCCAAATAGACAACAAATAAGAGGTCGATTATAACATGTTTAAGACAGACTAAGAATGATAATATCGGAAATGAATAGGCTTAAGAATAGGAAAAACCAACGATAGAGACCCATAGTTAATCCTAGACCAGTCAGTGTCGTAGTTTCGACGGCGTTGTGGGGGTGCTAATCCTTCCCCACGTGTACCCGACTCCCGAACTGTAGACTCTGGTTAAGCAGACCTTATTAGGCTTAGTACCACCTTTGCCTAGCATAGGTTATTATTAGACCTAATAATCGATTAGGTGGCTAATCACACCTAGGTAAAAAAGATTAGTGGCGACTCCCCGTAAGAACCCGTAAGTATCCAAACAGTAGTTTTCCCGCCAAGCCGCACATTGCGACAGCTTGGCGATTCCGCTGAGGACAATTAAAGAGTCAAACTGAAAACTGGTTTAGAAATAACTAGGGTCTCATAATTGGTTGTTTATTTCCTTTCCTTGCTTATCCATGTCTATATGCTTTATTTTGCATACATGTCATTAATGGCTTCATTCATATCTTGTTTATATCTTGCTTAACACTATGTTTATTTCTTCTCTCTTTGGGGGTAGTTTAGTAAGTTTGGGTTATGAGTGTTCAGTAAAGGTTTGTTTGTTCCTTCACACGTGCACTAATTAATTTGCATTTGCATTGTGCATGAGCTTACACCGGAGCTCTAACCCTTTTAGGAGGAGGCAAAGTAGCTAGCCCTCGTGTGACGATAGTCACCGTGCGGGTTTGTAGTGAACACCTCCACTTAGACTGAATCCTTTCCAGTGAGCCTATAGTGGGTGAGGAACGGAGGCCTTACTAGCTAGAAATAGGTGACAGTGAGGACAGTTTGGGAACCTTTAGAACCATGAAAAGCCTCACCCTGCATTTAGATACCCAAATACCCAGCCTAGGTAGAGCCAATCCCATGATAGTAAACCAAGTCACACGAAAGAAACATTTCTTACCTTGCCTATCTCGCTTTGCAAAGTTGGATCGTAGAGTGAGCAATCACATTGCTCACGATAAGTAGACCAACCCGCCCCAAGGCAACATATTTGCCAAGTTTTATGAAAAAAGGTTTTTTACAAAGCAAGAGGGGCACTTTCTTTAGTTATCAGCCGTATATATACTCTTAAGTATCACTAACACTTTTCCTTGTCCTCTTATTTTCCTTTCATTTCATCTTAACATCATGTATTTGTAGGATTTGCCAAATTAAAAGATGCTCGATTTAAGCCTAAAAAGGGGCACGCGTGCAGATTTTGTGGATTCAGTTCAAGATATCACTAGATAGTCCTTATTGAGATTCTAAATGAATATCTCTTGAGAATCATGTATTAAGCTCTCTTTTAAAATATCTTTTGCCCCCATTGTCCGATGGCAAATGTTTAGATGCCTCGTCTATGTACATACCCCATTTCATTTAAGGCAAGAACCCTGATTATTCGCAGAATTGTAAATGGTCACGGCTTTTGGCTTGTGGAAGTTCCTACCAAATTGTGGAGGGACTCCACACATTTAAAAATCTCAAATAACTTGGTAAATAAAGATTAAAAATAGAACACTGACACCCAAAGCCATCAAGAGGGGCGCCGATGTCCGTTTCCCAGAGTGCTCATAAAGACCATCAAGAGGGGCACCAATCATGTTCTAGTTATTGTAGCAGAAAGCATCAGAGCCGTCACACCACTATCGTGTGAAAAGCGGGAAGAGGATTCAAAAGGAAAGGGCCCAAGCGCTCTAGAATGACGTTCAGGCATATGGTTTCAGTATGGAAGTTTGGAAGAACCACAGGCGCAGCTCTATAATGGCCAGATTAGGACCGTTTGAGTTGCATCGTGCATCCACGTGCATTTCACAAGTACAATCGAGCATGCATATTCATGCATTCATCAAACACAGTTTGTCATGCCACGCATGCATACTAGACTTGCAGTTTCATTTCCATGCACATTTTCAGTAGTTGTCAAGAGGTCATCCGCTTATGCTCATGCATATGTTATTAGTCAATCATTTGTATATATCATGTAACCATCATGCATTACTTATTTAAATCACTATTAGACGTTACTTGTGTTCCACTCCCTTTGTCGGAATCTAACATTGCCAGGGACACATAGGAAGCCTAAGTATACTGATTGCAGCAGAGTCAGAGATTGGGTGACCTAACGAAGCACATTGTCAAGCTAACAGGTGAGGGTTGCAGAAGCAGAGTGAGGTCAAGGAGGTTCCTTCCTCACGTACTTCAAAAAGCCAAAACGTGCCAGTTAAGTCGCTCTCGCTCAAACAGACGGCCAGACAGAAGAGGACTTTGGGATTTCAAGGTGAAAAGGTCGAAGGTAATAGCAGAATAGGACCTAAGTGGTTTCTCGAGCAATGAAGGGTCACACAGCTCCAGATCAGTCACAAAGGGGCAACAAAAGCCCATCTCAAGAGGATTTTCTAAACACTTGTAGCATTTCTTGCACATGCATGACATCAGCATAGCATTTTCGGTTTAAGGTACTGTACTTTGAAACCCCATCATGTTGGATTACCTTGCATTTGTAATTATTAGGATTATTGCATTTGCATTAAAGGAAAAAAGAAAAAGTAAAAAGAAGGAAAAATATTGTTGAATAAAACTTGCGGAGTCAAGTGATCACCACTTAAAGACAATCCTCACAAGTGCTTAGCTAGGGGCAAAAATCTTCGCTTAGGTGACGACCAAAGGAATGAAGGGAGTTTTTAAGAAAACAAGAAAAAAATCTTTCGATTTGTGCCAACACATTGCCTATGTTCTAAAAGAGCCCATTCAATCTCTTGGAAACCAAAATTCCATATTCTCATCAAGATGTACGGAAAACTCTTTGTGCCACAGAGGAAATAACTTAAAGGGCCACGATCAAGTTACTTTTAGGCCTTCAAGAGACAACTAAAGAAAACTAAAGAAAGAAAGCTAGAATATTTTCTAAGAAAAAAATGAAAGAGAATTGTGTGGGATTGGGTTACATAAGGTGGCTATTTATAGTGGAAAAATAACCTAAAGACTCCTATTAGACTTAGGAAAGGACTCTAGGACGTTCTAGGGGCTGACTTGATCTTCAAGTTGGATTAAAAGTCTTGTTAGAGCAAAATCCTAGTCAAAACAGGATCCTGGAATTTTCTGGATTTCTGCAGAAACTTTGACGGAAGATTCGGGCTTGAAAACGGCAGAACTGGGCTTTGGACTTCAAAGGAAAGTTGTAGATCTCGAAATAAGCTTTGCAACGGCTACTCATGGCCTTAAAACGGATATCTGAGCAGAAAGTTATGGCCTTTCTACCGAGACTGTACTGATTCCTACTCCAAATAGGACTAGTTACGGGAAATTTCGGGATTTGGATATTTCCTTGGATATAGGCACCACAAATTTGGATTTTAACTCCAATTGTGGACTTATATGGGCTGAGTATTATCCCATATAAAATATCCAAAAATCCTTAACTTCCGGGCTTGTTCTGGGCTTGACTTCAATCCTTTGCAATTAAGCTCCAAATCTTCAATTCTTGCTTCTTGAAAGAATTCTTCTTTGGTCTTCAAATCTTCAAATTATCTTCAAGAAATCTTCAAACACGAATTTCGAATCTTCAAATCTTAACTCCAAATTGCTAAATCCATAGTTGAGTAAAAATTCATCAAAATAGCTCCAAAAAGAGTGAAAAACAATAAGTTTCCACTTTTCTTGTCTTCAAGACCTAAAAACACAAATACTTGCAAAATAGGGTAAAAATACATATAAAAGTGACAAAAAGTATGGAAAAATAGCTATAAAAATATGCATAATTTTGTCTCGATCAAGTAGTTTGCTTTGTTTGGCCTTAGTTCTATCTTAGATTAACTTATTTTTATGTTTGGATGTTATTTGGGTTGGGCCTTGTTTGACTAAGTCCAATCCTTATTTAATTATGCTTTTACTTCCTTTTCCTAGTTGGGTTTGGACTAGTTTTCCCTAACTCTTATGTTTGGACGAAAATAGGGTTTTATTTTAGGATTTTGGTTGACCCTATCACTATATAAGGGTTCAAATACCTCTTGTAAACACAAGTTAAATTTTCAATCAATAAAGAGAGTTCTTTTGAGAATTTAGCTTCATTGTTCTAGTTTGAGCATACTTAGGGTTCTTCAATCTTGTAGAGTCCTAGCAAACAATTAGGTTTTGATTACTTAGTTGTTTGTTAATCTTGTGATCTAGGGTTGTCAATTGCAGGTCTAATTGATCATCTTGGACTAACGAACGAAGAGGGAAAAGCTTGCTAAGGTTGTCGACTTCATCAAGCCTAGGAGTTGAAGTTTCAAGTAAATCTTTGGAGGAGCTCAAGGATAGATTTGAATCTAATACAACTAGATTCGTATCACATAGAAAGTGAATATTCCCAACATTCATAGTCTTCGGAGACTTCGTCATACTCATGAGGTTCATCCTTGTTTAAGATGTCAAAGATGTTAAGGATGGAAGATTGAAGACACTTCGATTTATAGAGGTTCAGCCTTTCACACCTATGTCATCTACCTCGGATTCCACAAACCAAGGATTTCAGAATCTACTATCAGTGAAGTTAAACTGGTCTTCACAACACCTTTTTACAACCACAAAGCTTCAAATCCGAAACTTCAATACCGAGTGCAAACCCACACTAAAAAATCCCAAGTGCACAACCCGCACTTGAACAAATACAATAAACAAATAAAAAAAGTGTAGAAAAGATCCTAAGAGATCAGAATACACAAGATCTAGCCTATAACAATTTAAAGATTCAAACTTTAAGCGCAAATACAAATATCCAAGCAATAAAGAAAATTAAGGTGAGAGCAAAACTTAGACTGTTGGGACTTTGAAATTCTGGAGTGAGAAATTGTTTAGATCTTCGAAAATGCTCCAAAACTTAGACTCAAACGGTTAGATTTGAGTTTTTATATTTTCTCCAGCGAACTAGCCATTTTAGTTTGAAATTTAAACTATTTCTCGTTTTCCTTGTCTTTTAGTTGCGCCAACTATTAGCCACTTCAGCGTGTCCGTACGACGTTGAACGCTTCAGCGTGTCCGTACTGTTTTTCCTCTTGCTGCTAGTCGCTTCAATCTCCATATCATTAATCCCACCAATGTCTTCCAGTTTTCTTCCAACTTTGAAATTCTGTCTTGACTTGAATATTCTTCTCATATGCTGACTTGATTGTACTTCTTCATTTTAGAGCTTTGCCTTCTAAAATTGATGCCTTTGGCTACGAATAATCTCCTTTGGAAATTTTGCGTTGTTCATACATCATAGGCTTCATGGAATTCATCCATATTAGTGTCACTGATGAACCTTTCTTTCTACGAGTCTACAATGCTCAACCTTTCTCTTGTTAAAGACTTCACTGCACACTAAGTAGATATATTAGCTAACACTTTTGGGTTTATTTTGTTATCATCAAGAACAACAGGGTTCAACAATCTCCCCTTTTTTGATGATGACAAAACTAACCCTGAATTGAGATATATAACTAACAAGATATAGGGAATAAGGATAACAAAATAAATCTCCCCCTAAGTTCATGTCATCTCATTTCAGAATTAATCAGAGCAATATATCAAGTCTATATCAGAGCATTATAGATCAAGTCCAGAATAAAGTTGGAGAAAACTAAAAAATATGAGTAAGATAAGAAATAAAAATCTGCAGAAAATCCCATTAGTGGCATTAACATATATACAGTTAAGTTCGGCCAAAGAAACAGGGGTTTTCGAAAGATATACCATTGAAGTTTTTAAACTCCCCCTGAGTTAGTCAATTCATCTTCCCTATCGACCCCATCCAAGCATGCCAAAGTTGCCTCTAAGCATGCTGGTTTTCAGATGCTAAACACACTAGATAAAAGCATTAAAAAAACACAACATATATAACAAGTATTTAACAAGTTTTCAATCAGCTCAATTCATTATATCTTCTCCCCCTTTTTGTTATAAGCAAAAAAGGTTCTAAGCTCCTGCACAAAGCTGTTAGCAAATCTGGAAATATTTACACAAAAGGATAGGCAAATAAAGCATATAAGATAGATAGAGACATCCACATGCCTCAAAACAAATATCCAGAATATTCAAGCCACTCAGCAGGTGCTAAAGTACAACCAAAAATAAATAAAACAGAGTTTAAAATGCATATGAAATGCATGGAATGTTTAGAAATGCAGAGATGACATGATTGATGCGACTAATCCATCGTAACCCTCATCTCCTTCAACTTCTTCCTCAGAGCTGCTTGAGGGAATGATGGCTTTAGGAGTAGACTTCTACTGTGATGACTCTGATCTCGACCTACTTCCAGAAGGGCTAGTCATTGTTGCAATTGCCTCTGTTTCCTTGGCTAATTTGGACCTGGTGACTCTACTAGTCCCAACAACCTTTGTAGATGCAATGGCTTTCTTCTTGACTTTACGAGTTCTCTTCTTAGGAGTGACTTCAGCATCCTTGCAAATCTCCATAACCAGTTCTTCCTTTGCTTTTTCCTTGGCCAAATCAGCAGTAGAGACTTCAGTTTCCATAGCATGAATATCATATTGTAATTGAGAGCTTTCACCAATAAAACATTCTTGATTGTTGTTGTGTTTCCTTCAATAGTACCAACTCCTTGAACTTCCCCTTTAGGGTTATTTCCAAAGGTGACATCTTTTCCTTCCTTCTTAGTGAGACTAACGAACTATTCCTTATCTCCAATCATCTTTTTTTAGCAGCCGCCATCAAGGTACCACGACTTCTTCTTCTGAGGTTGAGCTTTCAAACATTCTTCAATTAGCTCCTGTTCAACCTGCATACACAGTTCTTTAGTTTGCAGATTTAGGTACCCATATTGTTATGGGTCCTTGGTGGTTAGTAACAACATAATCTTTCTGATCTTAGGTTGATTTCAGTCCCTCCGATAGCAATCAGGAGATTGATGGCCTTTCTTGCCACAGATATAGCACACCATAGCTCTTAGCCTAAAGTTCCTTTGGTTCATGTTACCACTGAAGTGATTAGTTCCAGAGGAATTAGTGACATTACTGTCAGCTTTCTTGAGCTCATTCAACTCATGCTCAAGTTTCTATTTTTCCTCTGTTGCATGCTTTAATGCTTCCTCAACAATGTTCTTTGATTCCTGCATGCTTGTTAGTTCCTTCTTTAAACAGTCTAAATCATTCATCAATCCATAATTCAGTTTCTTGAGAGCTTTATATCTGCAGCTGATCGAGACACAATTATGCATATTTTTATAGCTATTTTTCTATACTTTTTGCCACTTTTATATGCATTTTTACCCTATTTTCTAAGTATTTGTGTCTTTAGTCTTGATGAGATGTGAAATTAAGAATTTACTTATTTTCACTACTTTTGGAGCTATTTTGATGACTTTCACAGATATTAGCAAAGTGATTTTGAGTATAGATTTGGAGATGCAAAGTTCGTGTTTAAAGATTTCTTGAAGATAATTTGAAGACTTGAAGATCATTGAAGAATTATTTCAAGAAGCAAGATTGAAGATTGGAGCTTAAATTGCAAAGGATTGAAGGCAAGCCCAGAAGAAGTCCGGAAGTTAAGGATTTTTGGATATTTTATATGGGATAATACTCGGCCCATATAAGCCCATAATTGGAATTAAAATCACAATTTATGTGGCCTATATCCAAGGAAATATCTAAATCCCGTAATTTCCCGCATCTAGTCCTATTTGGAGTAGGAATTGGTGCAGTCTCGGTAGAAAGGCCATAACTTTCTGCTCAGATGTCCGTTTTGAGCCCATGAGTACCCGTTAGAAAGCTAACTCCGAGATCTACAACTTTCCTTTGAAATCCAAATCTCAGTTCTTCCGTTTTCAAGCCCGAATCTGTCGTTGAAGTTTCTGTAGAAATCCAAAAATTCCATAATCCTACTTTGACTTGGATTCTACTTTAGGAAGACTTTTAATCCAACTTGGAGACCAAGTCAGCCCCAAACCGTCCTAGAGTCTTTACCTAAGTCTAATAGGAGTCTTTGGGTTATTTCTCCACTATAAATAGCCACCTTGGGTCTAGATTTTAAGATGTAATTTTATTCTCATAAGATATATTGTTTAGTTGAAGATTTGGAGGAGAAAGCCCTAGGAGCCGCCACCCCCTTCTCTTCTTTGACCATATTGTTTAATTTTATTCTTCTTCTTATTTGTGGATGCTCACTCAATTCATGAGTGAGTAATCCTTTTCTTTTCTCCAATGTAGAATTTAATTGATCTCTTGACTTATTCCATGGTGAGATTTTGTGCTTATATATGAGAATTTATTTGAGTATTTCTTCGATCTCTGTATGAATTCTATGTTGCTTGTTTTGATTGATGGGGTCGACACTATCATGATAGATTGAGTTAGCATTAGCTAGATTAAGTTGTGAATTGATCCTCCAGCTTAATTTTATGTAGCAATTGGATGAGAACTGATCCTCCGTCCAAGAGAGAAAAGAATCAATGGGCGAGTTATTTCTCATTGTGCTTGTTATTAAATTACTTGAACTTCATGCTTTGTTCCTAAGTGATCTTTAGGCCCTGAAAAAGTAATTGATTGCTGAAAGAATAAAAGGGATAGATTGACTTTGATCGGTAATCTAATCTAATTAAGGTAGTTTAGGATTTAAATCCGACAGGCTATTCAAGGTTCTCATAATTATTAGATATCAATGATCCATGTTATTTTTGTCAAGAGGGAGATTAATTCTATGTTGGAGGTTTCTATTTAATCGTTTCTCTCATAATATTCACTGCTTTTTAATTAATTGTTTTCTTTAATTTTCTTGATTGTTTTATTAGTTAATTTTACTATTTGTTAGATTTAATCTTAAACTCTTCTTCAAAATTCTCTTTATTATTTTGTTTTGATCCAAGAAAAAGGAAGTGCCGATATCTCTGTGGATTCGACCTCTACTTGCCCTAGCTAGTTTAGTTAGTAATTGTTGGGATATTTATTTTTATGATTGCTGACGATCGATCAGCAGCATATTTCTCAAAATCATAATATAAACTATCAAATTCAAACTGCAATTCTTCAAAAGAAACAATAGAGTCAGCAACTACCTCAGTTTCATTTTCCTTTGCCATGAGACAGAGGTTAGCTTGGATGTCTTCTTCAGCGTCACTGACTTCTGATGAAGATGTGTCACTGTCAGACCATGTTGAAGCCATCATTGCTTTCTTCTTTCTCTTCTTATCCTTCTTTTGATTCTCATTGTTTTTCAACCGACAATCAGGCTTGATGTGTCCTGACTTTCTACACCCAAAATATATCACAGGAGTCTACTTGCTGGCTTCACCCTTGAACTTGTCTTTCTTGATGTTCTTCTTGTAGAGACGGTGTCTTCTTCCAAGGAGTTTTTTGTATCTCCTGGTGAAGAGAACAGTCTCTTCATCTGTATCATCATCAGTGTTGTCAATAGTCATACTATCAATTTCCTCTTCAAGAGCAAAGACCTTCAGGGCTAGACATCTTTTCTTCTCAACAGCCTTTTTCTTCTCATCATCTTCACAACTTTTCAACTCTACTTCATGAGTGAGTAGGGATCCACAAACTCATCAAATGTGGTTTCATTGAGATTTTTTTATTCTCGAATAGCTGTGGTTAGAGGATTCCAGGATTTTGGTAGTGCTCTCAGCAGCTTCTTTACATGTTCACTTTCTGGGATAGCTTTTCCCAAATGACTTAGTCGATTAGTGATGTGACTAAATCTGTCAATTAGTGAAGTCACCGTCTCATCTACCATCTTGAAGGTTTCATATTCATACTGCAGCAAGCTAATATTTTACTCCTTGACTTGAGATGTACCCTCATGAGTGGCTCTAAGTTTTTCCCAGACCTCTTTTCCATTGGTGCAAGTAGAGACTTTATTAAACTCAGTAACATTCAGTGCACAGTGACCAAGCCAAAAACAAACCTATTTTTATAGCTACTTTCTTGCGTTTTTGGATAGATTTATGCTCTAATATGTCTTATTTTGTTAATATTTGTGTTTTGAGTTTTTAAGAGATGTAAAAGTGGAGATTTACTAATTTTCACTACTTTTGGAGCTATTTTGAAGATTTTTGACAGAGACCTGAGCAAAGTAATTTTGAATAAAGATTTGGAGATCCAAAGTTCGTGATTGAAGAGTATTTGAATATATGAAGATCATTCAAGAATTATTTTTAAGGAGCAAGAATTAAGGATCGAGCTTAATCGCGAAGGATTGAAGATAAGGTTTTTCCATAGTCTTAAAGCCTTGAAGACATGGATTATTGAATATTTTATATGGGATAATACTCAGCCCATATAAGCCCACAATTGGAGTTAAAATCCCAATTAGTGTCGCACAAGCCCAAGGAAATATTCAATTCCTGATACGAATCTAGTTGTATTAGATTCAAATCCAACCTTTGAATATCCACCAAAGTCGACTTGAACTTCTTCAACTTCTAGACTTGTATGTCGATGACCTTCACAAAGCTATCCCTCCTCTTTCATCGGCCTTAAGCACTCAATTAGACCTGCAATTGAATTCTCAAGATCACAAGATTCACAAACAACTAAGTTATCTCAACCTAATTGCTTGCTAGGACTCTACAAGATGAAGAACCCTAAGTTTGCTCAAACTAGAACAATCAAGCTAAGATAATCAATTTGGGAAAATAATCCTCAACTTTATTAATCAACTCAACTTCCTTAGAAATCTCTTTCTCGTCACCTAAAACAGATTTATTTTCAATGCTATCAACCAAAACAGGATTATTTGCAATGCTATAATCAACCAAAAAAGAATTGTTTTTAATGTTATGTTCAACCAAAACATAATTGTTTTCATCACAATTAGCATCCAAAACAGATTTAGTTTTATTGCAAACAACACTCAAATTAGGTTTAGTATCATCGCAAACAACATCTAAAACACTCTTTTCAACTAAGGTTGTTTTATCATCAAAACAATCATCAATTTTAGGTTCAAATTTACTCTTTTCTTTGGCCCTAAATTCAGCATCCAATTTAGCAAAATCATCTCTCACTTTAATTTCATCTTTTAAGGCATCTTGAAGTGATAAAGGAATTAAAGTAAAAGGCTTCTTACCACACATGAGAGTATATCAGTTCGTCTCACCATCATGTTGGACTTTGTTGTCATATTGCCATGGTTGACCAAGTAGTACATGACATGCTTGCATGGGTAAGACATCACACAAAACATCTCCCTTGTACCTGCCCAAAGAAAGAGAAACTAAAACTTGTTTGTCAACACTAAATTCTTCTCTATCATTGAAACCACTTAAGCTATAGGGTCTAGGATGATTAGAAGTAGGTAGTTGTAACTCTTTCACCAAATAATCACTAACTATGTTTTTACAACTCTTCCCATCTATAATCACACTACTAGGCTTCCCATTCGCATACATCCTAGTGTGAAACAAATTCTCCCTATGAACTTCCCCTTTCACATAGGCTCTCAAAGTTCTCCTATCACCCAAACTAATACACATGGTGCCAAGTTGTTTAAGTATT
This sequence comes from Corchorus capsularis, assembly GCA_001974805.1. NCBI lineage: Eukaryota > Viridiplantae > Streptophyta > Magnoliopsida > Malvales > Malvaceae > Corchorus > Corchorus capsularis. The sequence continues at coordinate 20,426 of AWWV01011353.1, forward strand.
TGTTGTAACATGGCATTAGTGTTTGCTTATTGATTTTCCATGGTACCTACACAAAGAACAAAAATTAGTAGTAAAAATCCTCACAAGTGTGTGTGTGCTTATACCTTTGACTTGTGCTCTCGTGTTTGTACTCAAGTCCTATGGATTGGCGGTCCACTACTCTCTTAATGATCTCACAAGATTTGCCTTTTACTAGCTTCAATAGGCCTAATAAGAGCAACTCCTAGAGCACTCCTTTCTTCTCGTGACCTACTTGAGGAACAAACAATTAATAGCAAAGTTATTTGTGAATCAAAAGAAAAGTGATCTTAAACCAAACCAAACCACTTAATGCAGACTCCTTATGTCGAAATTTTTCTCCAAAGTTGCTGCACAAAAACTCAATTCAAGCACAATCACAATTTCAATCGATTAGCATAAACCCTAGTACCACTTGTCTCCTATTTTGTACCACTTGAATCCAATTGGGTTTGTAACCTGAAATTCTTCAAATCAAATCACAATTAACAGCAAAATAAATCCAAGATCTCAATTACTCAATCAATCAGAGTTAATTGCAACTAATTTGATCAATTGCAAAAGAAAACCCTAATCCCCAAATTTCCCAAACTAAGAACCCTAGTTCCTGGAAAAAATCGATAATAGCACAGATTTTTTTGATTTTTTTCAATATTTTTCCCAGAAAGATCACACCAAAATAAGGCTAAAGCTCAAATTTCACAGCTTTCCGAGCTCAAACGAATCCGGAACAAAAATCACAAGTTTCTGGTCGAAATTTTATTTTATTTTTTATATTTTTCGATATAACTACTAGTTATGAGGGACTCAAATCTGAAATTTCAAAGCAAAACGATGCAAGATGAATCGGTTATGAATTTTTGAAGTTTCTGAATTTTTGAATTTTTTTCAAGGTGGTGCGATGAGTGTGGGTGAAATCGATGGGATGAATGATGAGTAAAAAGATAGATTTACCGATTGAAGATGATAAACCTAAGCTCTGATACCAATTGATAGAATTAAGCCCAAACAAAGATACTAATGATAATGGGCTCATGCCATGATGTCAATCCGGCCATCTAGAATCAATAGCAAGCAATGTGATGAACTTGTAATTGATTTGTAATTTCTTGCCCAAATCATCACCAAAGCTCTTCAATTGAACTTCAATGGTCTTCAAGTCTTCAAGATGAGTTCGAACAAGGCCCATGAGTGCATCCTTGAATCTCTTAGCTCTTGCTCTTGTCATCGGACCTAATGGCATCTTCAAAGGATCAAATGGCATCTTAATGGCATCTTCTTGGTGAATTACGATTCCATCCTCTCCTTTAAGCTTGTCCATGCTTCCTTGCAGCCCTTGATCATTCTTTCCATGCTCTCCATGCTTGTCTTCAAGTCTATAATAAGTCCTTGGCGCATAATTCCTTCCAAGATAAGCCTTGGGTGCATCAATTCCCGCAATACTAGTCCTAGTTGGATTAGGATTCTGTGCAGTCTCGATAAAAAGTCCATAACTTTCTGCTTAGACCTCCAAATTGAGCCTGTGAGTAGGCATTGGAAAGAGGACTCCGAGATCTACAACTTTTCTTTGAAGCCCGAAGCCCAGTTTTGCCATCTTCAAGCCGGAAATTGCTGTCGAATTCTCTGCACAATTCCAGAATTTTCCAGATCCGATTTTTATCCCTAATTTCGGCCTAAGAAGACTTTTAATCCAACTTGGAGACCAAGTTAAGGGTTAGACCGACCTAGAGTCCTATCATAAGTCTAATTGGAGTCTTTAGGTTATTTTTCCACTATAAATAGCCTCCTTAAGTCTAGGTTTTTATGTATTCATCATTAGAAAATATTGTAGAATTGTTGAAGACTTGGAGAAGCCTAGAGCCGCCGGCCTCCCCTCTCCCTTCTTCATCCATAGATTAGTTTTCAAATTTTTTTTTTTTGGATGCTCATTCAATTCATGAGTGAGTAATCATTTTCTTTTCTCCTTTGTAGAATTTAATTGATCTCCTGACTTATATCATGGTGAGATTTTGGTGCTCTATGAAAATTGTTTTGGGTATTTCTTAATTCTCTGTTTTAATACTATGTTTCTTGTTTTGATGGATTGGAGTCGACACTATCTCAATTCTTGTTTTAAACATTAGACATGGACTGTTTTGGGTATTTCTTGTTTTAAAACTATTCAATTCTCTGTTTTAAACATTAGCTAGATTAAGTCTAGAATGAGAGTTCAGGCTTAATAGTTTGTAGCAATTGGAAGTAAATGAGAGTTCCTTCCAAGAGATTTAAGAATCAATGGGTAATTTATTGCTCGTTGTGCTTGTTCATAAATTACTAGATCTTAATGCTTTATTCTTATCAAATTTTCACTCTGAGAAGGAAATAAATTGTTAAGTAATAAAAGGGATAATTTAACCTAAGAGGGATATTTATCTAACTTAGGTAATTTAGGATTTAATTCTAAACAAGTTATTCAATGTTTTCATAATTTTTAGATATCAATGATCCATGTTATTTTTGTCAAGAGGGATATTAATTCTATGTTGGAGGGTTTTCTTAATTGTTTTCTCTATTTTATTCACTGTTTTTCTAATTGATTGTTTTCTTTAATTCCCTTTATTGCTTTCTTAGTTAATTTCAATTGTCTGTTTGATTTAGTTTAGTTTCACTTTCAAAATTCTCTTTACTTTATTTAATTGTTTTTAAGTTCAATTAATTAGAAAAGGAAGAATTTCCTATCTCTCTGTGGATTCGACTCCTACTTGCCCTAGCTATTTATTGTTAGTAATTATTGGGATTATTTTTATGATTTACTGACGACCGATCACATAGTGAAGGATATTAATGGCTTTATAGTTCAGCTGAAACTTCTTTATATCATCTTGTGTCCACTCAGATCTAGGCTTGTCAATAGTTTCCGCTTCAACTCTTTTTGTTGGTTTCCATGGTCCTTCCTGGATAATTTCCCACATCTCATAGTCTTTTGCACAAATAAAGTTCATCATCTGTGATTTCCAAAACTGGTAATTAGTGCCATCAAAGAGAGGAGGACGGTTGATTGAATGTCTTTTAGCAGCTATGTTGAGATTTGATGATGATGTCATCCTGGATCACTCTTGCGGCTGTTAGTCTGATCTACTCAACAAGTAGGCTCTGATACCAATTGTTAATCCACTTGATGTGCTAGTGGGGGGTGAATAGCACTTAATGAAAATTTTTGGGTTCTCTTAAAATGAGTTAAATACACTAATTCAGAGTATGTAGATAAAGACACTAATGCAATATAAATAAGCAAACGGCAAATGGCAAACGGAAGCAAGTGAACGTATAAGGGAAATAAGTAAAGACGTTAACAACAGGATAGTGGAAAGTAAAGAGAGTAAGGAGAGATAAAACTAGAACGATTGAAGAAAAGATGGAAGATTAAAGACACTTCGATTTATAGAGGTTCGACTTTTCACACATACGTCCTCCACCTTGGATACCACACACCAAGGATTTCAGAATCAACTATCAGTGAAGTTAAACTGGTCTTCACAACACCTTTTTACAGCTAGAAAGCTTCAAACCCGAAGCTTCAACACCAAGTGCAAACCCACACTCAAACAATCCCAAGTGCACAACCCACACTTGAACAAACACAATAAACAAATAGAATAAGTGTAGAAAAGATCCTAAGAGATCAGAATACACAAGATGAGGCCTATAACAATCTAAAGATTCAAACCTTAAGTGCAAATACAAATATCCAAACAATAATAGAAAATTAAGGTGAGAGCAAAGCTTGGACTGTTGGGACTTTGAAATTTTGGAGTGAGAAATTGTTTAGATCTTCAAAAATGCTCCAAAACTTAGCCTCAAATGGTTAGATTTCAGTTTTTATATTTTCTCCAGCGAACTAGCCATTTTAGTTTGAAATTCAAACTATTTCCCATTTTTCTTGTCTTTTAGTCGCGCCAGCTGTTAGCCACTCTAACACGTTTGTACGACGTTGAACGCTTCAGCGTGTTGGTACTGTTTTTCCTCTAGCTGCTAGTTGCTTCAATCTCCAGATCATTAATCCCACCAATGTCTTCCAGTTTTCTTCCAACTTTGAAATTTTGTCTTAACTTGAATATTTTTCTCATATGTTGACTTGATTGTACTTCTTCATTTTTGAGCTTTGCCTTCTGAAATTGATGCCTTTGGCTCCGAATGATCTCCTTTGGAAATTTTGTGTTCTTCATAAGCCTTAGGCTTCATGGCATTTTTCCACATTAGTGTCACTGATGAAGTTTTCCTTTTAGGAGTCTATAATGCTCAACCTTTCTCTTGTTAAAGAGTTCACTGCACACTAAGTAGATATATTAGCTAACACATTTGGGTTTATTTTTTTATCATAAAAAACAACAGGGTTCAACAAAAGATGTAGGGGATTTTGTCCTTCCAAGATTCGAACATCATGTTTAGGATGGTCAGATGAAGATTTTTTGTGTCTATCTCTTCATTTGTTCCGTTGATGCAATCTTTTCTTCTAGTTGTGTAACATTGGCGTTAACGTCAACCAATTGTTTCTTGAGCAGTAATTCTTGACTGGAGGGAGTTGCTATCTCATAGAATTTTGTAATCTCAAGTTCAATTGTGCTTCGGCTGGTCAAGTTGTCAGCTTTAGCCAAGTGTAATTGAACTAGTGATTCAGAAACTTGAGTGTATTCAGCAGCAAATGACTCAAATTTTGTAGGGAAGCAACGCCAGAATTGAAAAAGATGTGGTTCCAATCTAGGAGAAGAGCACAAGGTTTCAGTAATATTATGAAGTACTTCCAGATCTTTCTTAAATGCATGCTTGGCGTAAGAAATAAAGGAGCCAAGTTCACGAAGAGCCATCTTTAATTCCAGGTTTGACGGAACTTCGTCAGATTCAGTTGCTGCACCATTCACTGCATGAAACACAAAAACAAAGATAGTCAGCAAAGCAAGCAGGTCGTGCATGATTATTCTTGTTACATATAATTAATTATTTTGGAAATTATTTCCTATAATGCCGAAATTAATTAATTTTACTTTCTAGTTTTTTGGCTAAAATTCCAAATTGGCTGAAAACAACATGGAAAACCCTAGGGATCAAATTAAATTGCCGCCCAAATTTCCCACATGGCAATTAGGGTTTTGCGGCAGTTCTAGGGTTTATTCTTCATCAAATTAGGTCATAATTTATGTAACTAGCTCCATGAATTTATCAAGCAACTTATTTTCACTACAATTTTTGGTAAAATCTAGGGTTTATGCCGAAAATTTCATACAATTTGGACTTGATCCTAGGCCGAATTGTTCAAGCTATTCTTAGAGGCAAGTCGACATGCTTTAACCCTAATTTCATCATATCGACATATGTACACATTCAGTCCATGCTATATTGCATATATGCTAGGAAATTGCTCAAATTGAAATCAAATTGCAAAATTAGAGTTGATACCTTGTGGAGATGTTGATTTTAGTACCACCACCTTTAACTTCAATGTTTGTTTCGAATGGATTGAACAAGGGTTGCTGCTGAACAAGGATTGAACAATGGATTGATGAGATTTCCCTAGCCTTAGTCATCGATTTCGATGCTTCAAGCAATGCTAAGCTTCGGCTAGAGTTGCCTAGTGATTGAGCTTATGGAATTGAGTTGTTTTTGCCATGAGAACTGCCGTTTCGGACCCCATGAGAGTCTTCTAGCTGCTGAAATTATCGACACAAGGATGGTGATCAGTTACGAACCTCGCCTGACAAGCAAGATCAAAAACCAATCCTATACCCCAAGATTAATCAAGCAATTACCAAAGAATAAAATAGAACAAGAACACACAGTCTTTTTTAACGTGGTAAAAACCCAAATAGGGAAAACATCCACGGCCGCTATGGCAGAAAGAATCCACTATGAAAACAAGAAGAATACACACTTGAACTTAGGGAAAATACCCTAACTCCCTATGATCTTCTCTCAAAGTTTTCCTCTCCCTCTTGTGAACAAGAAAACTTATTCTTTCATATATATATAAAACTTCCTGCGGTACAACTCTCTTAACCCTAACAAAAGAGTTGGGCCGCCCCCCACTACATTATTTTCCCGGGCCACTAAGGGGTAATGGGCTAACCTTAGTGCCCGGCCCCCTCTAACATTTACGGATCAGACCTCCCTGATAGGGTAGCTTTTGGTCCCTCAAAAGCATCAATTAACAACTAAGGAAACCTCTCTTGTATTTGCTCTTGCGAATACCACTTCGCCCGATTCGGATACTGTCCCTTAGGACAAACCCAGTAGAACTCTTGCTCACCATACCGGGTCTTCCTTGTCTTCCGATCCAGTAGCATATCTATAGTCGCCTTCTCCATAGGAACCAAATCATGAACAGCAGGTAATAAGGTTGCATCGTCCCCTTCCCCTAGTAGAGACTGCTCAAACAAGGCTCAAACAACCTAAGATTCTCAACATTCACTATCGAATACATATGCATATACCCCGGCAGGTCAAGTTTGAAAGCATTAGTGCCATACTGCTCAATAATCTTGAAAGGACCATACCTTATTGGTTTAAGCTTCATATGTTTCCCTTTCATTCGGTCTCTCCCTAAGTACAACCATACCATGTCCCCAACTTGGAAACTATGATCAACTCGATGTTTATCATGCCGCTCCTTGTACTTAGCTTGAGCTTTTGTCAATTGCTCTTCTACTTGCTGATGAACAAGCTGAATTTTATGTACAAACTTCAAGGCTGCGTTTTCCTGACTATCATTTCCTGCTGCGGTTTCCACTTCGAAGAGACTATCAAATGGTGACTGTGGCAGGAACCCATAGCAAACCTCAAAAGGTGATAACCGAGTAGAAGAATGAATGGCTCGGTTGTAGCAATATTGCACATACGGCAGGTGTTCATCCCAAGTCTTCGGCTTCTGATGAGTGAAACCTCTAAGCACATGAACTACAGTTCTGTTTACAACCTCTGTTTGTCCATCGGTTTGGGGGTGAAAAGCAGTCGACCTCTTCAACTTAGTGTCCAGCATACCCCACAAAGCCTTCCAAAACTTGCTCAGGAACCTTGTATCCCTATCACTGATAATGCTAACAGGTAACCCGAAATGCACAAACACATGTAGGAAGAATAGTTGTGCCAACCCTATTGCATCTACGGTTTTCTTGCATGGCATCAAGATAGCCATCTTGCTAAACCTGTCAACTACTACATAGATGTAGTCATTACCTTAGTAATCGGCAAACCTCCTAGGAAGTCCATTAATATACTTTCCCAAGGACTCTTGGCAACAGGCAAAGGAGTATATAATCCCAGCTTCCTGTTACTTGGCTTACTCACACTGCAAATGGAACAACCCCGAACATAATGTGTAACATCATTTAACATATTCGGCCAATACACATACCTTTGCAGATTAGCAACAGTTTTATGTATCCCAAAGTGCCCTACGACCAGCGAATTATGTGCCTCTCGAATCAACTTCAATCGGCTATCAAGTGGAACGCATACTTTATTCCCCTTGAACAATAAACCATCTTCTAAATGGTACCCATCAATACTGTTTCCTGCTTCCAGCTGCCGATATGTGTTCTGAAAACACGAATCATCAATGTACTGTTCCTTGTAAATCACTGAATCACACGGCTCCCTGTACATGACTACATTGGCAACTTTCAGTGGAGGCCTGGACAACCAATCGGCCAATTGATTGGTCTTACCCTTCTTGTACCGAATCAAAAGATGAAATTGCTCTAAGAACCCCATCCACTTGAAGTGTCGCGAATGCTGCAACTTTGACTGACTATGTAGATACTTTAATGGCTCATGGTCAGTATGAAGAACTGTTTCTTTTCTTGCCAGATAATGTCTCCACTTGCGAATAGCAAGAACCACAGCAAAAAGTTCTTTGTCATACGTATGATAATTAAGAACAGCACCCGCAAATAATTGAGAATGATAACAAACCAGTTTACCTCCCTGTAGTAATACCGCCCCCATCGCATGCCCCGATGCATCGGTTTCAATCTTAAAAGGTTGTCGCAAATCCGGCATAGCAAGAACTAGTGCCGTGCTGATTTTCTGCTTCAACAAACTGAAAGCTTTGTTTTCTGCAGCTCCCCATGCAATATCCTTATGCTTTTGCAGCATACGCAACAATGGCATGGCAATATCCGAATACCCCTTAATGAATTTCTGCAAATACTGTGTAGCCCCAATGAAGCTTCTTAATTCGGTTACTGACTACGGTTTAGGCCATCCAATTATGGCTTCTACCTTTGCAGGATCAATTCGAATTGTGCCACCACCAATCACATGCCCTAAGTAACCCAAAGAAATCTTGCCGAATTCACACTTCTTCCCATTCAACTTCAACTGAGCTTCCTGCAGCAGCTGCATTACTGTTCTCAAATGCTGCATATGATCTTCCCAACTACCACTGTATATCAGGATATCATCTAAGAAGACTAACACAAACTTATCAAGTACCGGCCTTAACACCTCATTCATCAATCTCATGAAGGTGGCTGGTGCATTAGTGAGGCCGAAAGGCATCACCAACCACTCATATAACCAATGCTTGGTCTTGAATGTCGTTTTCCATGTATCCTCTTCCTTCATTCGCACTTGATGATAACCACTTTTCAAGTCCAACTTACTGAAGAACTTGGCATGTTTTAACTGATCTAATAAATCATCAAACCGAGGTAGCGGATACCTATTCTTGATGGTAATTTTGTTCAAAGCCCGATAGTCGATACACATTCTCCAACTACCGTCTTTCTTTGGAACCAAAACAATAGGACCTCCCGCAGGTGAAGTGCTGGGACGTACAAACCATTTCTCTAACAACCCTTAAAGTTGCTGCTTAATCTCATCGAATTCTAATACTGACTGTCGATACAAGCTAATATTCGGAACTGGTGCATCGGACAACAAAGCAATCTCATGCTGAATTTCCCTTGTCGGCGGTAAACCCGTAGGTTCCTTAAGAATTTCCGCAAACTCGCCTAGCAAAACATTAAGTTCCCGTTTCTGAGCTGCGGTACAATCACTGCTTCTAATTATCTCCTCAAGGTTCCCTGAGTCAGCACCCTTTTCTCTAACAATCAGTAATAAATATCGCTTGCTAGTATTAACTAAATGCTTAGCTTGCTGTGCCGAGACTAGGGATAGCTTCCTTGCATCTTTGGCTGCGCAAATACGGTAACCAACCCCATCCTTGACTATCCTCCACACATTTTCCCTCCGATAGAATATAGCATCTCGATCCCATAGATAAGGGCTCCCAAAAACCACCTGACAAATATCCAAAGGCACAACATCACAAGTAACCTCGTCTTTAAATTTCTCATTAATGGCAAATTTAAAAGTACATTGTTCCGTCACCTGTAATTCAGCATCTTTGTTCAACAATCCTAACGGAAATGGCTCAGGATGAGGTGTGCTCTTTAGATTCAATTGTTTCACCAGTTGGTGAGAAATTAGATTCCGTTGTGATGCTGAATCGTATAGCGCCACCACTTTGCTCATTTGGATTTGAACATAAACCCAAAATAGCTCCTCCTTGACTCTGTTAGGAACGCAAACCACGGCTTTCCCTGTATCCGTGCTTGTTGTGGCTGTGGACAAGTGCTTCTGCTTGACTCGAGAGGCCATGCACACCAGTTTCTCATCGAGTTTCTCAGAACATTCAATCTCTTCCTCTTTACCCATATGATCATGCCTAGCAACAGCTGTCCGTTTACCCTTCCAGTTTTTCGGTTTCTTGTTAGGATGCAATTCCCAACATCTATCTTTTGTATGACCCGTCCTGCGGCAATGCTCACAAGTTTTCTCTTCTCGGCAGGTAGCCGCGGCACTCTTCTTGTCGGCCTTCTACCCTTTTCCCTTAGAACTCTCGGCTTCTCTCCGCGAGCCCTACTGCTCTCGAAACGGCTTAGCCCGCTTCTCCATGTGCATAGCTTTGACACTTGCATCATCAATATCCTAGACATTGAAGAGGGCCAATTCCGTGCACAGAGAGTAATGTAACCCAGCCTTGTATTTTGCTAGGGTCTCCGCACCACGTAAGCTAACGCCAAGCAGCATAGCTTGTTTCCTGAACTCCGTGGTATACTCCAGCACGGTTTGCCCCTTCTTTTGCCGCAGGAACTGCCATTTGCCTTTCAATTCTTCCTCATACCCGAGAGGGTAGAATTGATTCTTGATGGCTGCGGTGAATTCCTACCAAGTTTGGATAGGTTCCATCCCTTCGGCTTCCAGCCCAGAGTTGAAGGATTCCCACCAAGTAACTGCATGATTACCAAGCCGTAGCCTAGCAAACGAAATCCTCTGTTGATCTGTATACGGTTTCGTACTGAAGTAGACCTCTAATTGTTTGATCCACCTATTCAATTTTTCAGGATCCAGCTCGCCATCATAAATCGGAATCTCTATCCGAACCTCCATCTTGAACAGCTCTACCACCCTTTGTTCCACCACGGGCTGTGCAACGGGTTCAATCTTGGCCGGTTCAATCACGTCCTTTGCTTGTGTAGACTGTTTCAAGAAATCCATCATAGATTCCAACTTACTCTCTAGCGTAGACATCCTTCCAAGCAGACCCTTGTCTCCTCCATTACCGTCAGATTCCTCTACTAATTTCGACATCCTTTTCTTGCCAATCTCTGAATCAAACGGTGCAAGATCCGGTTTCAATGATCTTCGACCGTGCATACACCGGTAACGCTTGAACTGGAGCTCTGATACCTAAAACTTGATCAGTTACGAACCTCGCCTGACAAGCAAGATCCAAAACCAATCCCATACCCCAAGATTAATCAAGCAATTACCAAAGAATAAAATAGAACAAGAACACACAGTCTTTTTTAACGTGGTAAAAACCCAAATAGGGAAAACATCCACGGCCGCTATGGCAGAAAGAATCCACTATGAAAACAAGAAGAATACACACTTGAACTTAGGGAAAATACCCTAACTCTCTATAATCTTCTCTCAAAGTTTTCCTCTCCCTCTCGTAAACAAGAAAACTTATTCTTTCCTATATATATAAAACTTCCTATGGTACAACTCTGTTAACCCTAACAAAAGAGTTGGGCCGCCCCCCACTACATTATTTTCCCGGGCCACTAAGGGGTAATGGGCTAACCTTAGTGCCCGGCCCCCTCTAGCATTTACGGATCAGATGGCTAGAGGAGATGATGATGTCGACATTAACTATGTAAAAGAGGACTAATTTTCGACCTTGCCTATTTATAACTCAAGTCCAAATCCTTTTGATCAAGGAATTAGACTTGGGTGGGCATTGTTTATACCTCAATTTACACTTAAGGGTAAATATGTCTTTGAACTTGTGAAATTAAGATGTGTGGCTAGGATTTAATTTAAAATCCTAAGTTTAGCAGGATTTGGTGCCACCTTAATTCTAAGTCAGATAGGAAAAGGATTTATTTTCCTAATTAAAGGTCGAAATTTATTAAATAATTAATAATTATTTAATAATAACTATTATTATTAAGTTTATGATCATGGTCAGATAAGAATTTAAATCATATCATATGACCTTCAAGTGCAGTGGAGATTTAATTCTTAAACGACGACCATATCTGATTATATGAAGAAACAAGAGATGCCATGTCTAATTTAGATATGTGGCATGTCAAACATTATTTTACACTCTGACACTGTAGATGAGCTGCCCATACCCTGTATTCAGTGTCTATCAGATCTGGTCAAATATCAACTTTTACATATTGTTCAATTAAGAACAAAATGTCGAAATTGATAAAATTGACTAAGGAGGAGTGGTGCGATTTCAACATAGAACATACCATGATGATCCTTGAGTTCAACCGACCATCCTGGTCAAATTTCACCTCAATCAGATACAGTATGGAAAACTTTGTCACAGTTTTCAAATAAGGACAGTTTGGGAGAGAAGCCAATTTCACTAGGCAGAGTATGGCGATTTCGACCAAGACCCTTCCCAATGCTTTCTTAGGCATATTGCACATCCCTTGCGAAATTTTGGCTTAATACGACTTTGTTTGCAACTTTTACGCGGCTTTCATTTAAGGACACATGCTCGGAAAAGGTCAAATTCAAGCACGACAGAAGCCATGTTCATAACGTCATATTATAGTTGAAGGCTAGTCAATTTCGTGCCTTAGCTTATTTGACCAGTTTTGGTAACTTTTGCAAGTCTTTCAATTAAGGACAAGTGGCTTTCTGTCTCGGTTTAAGCCATTTTCTTAGTTGATCTCTATTATTTCCGAACTATGAGCTAAGCTTAGTCAAGTTATTGATATTTTTATGGCTTAGTGCTTCAAGTTCAAAGTCAGACATGTTTTGACTATTTCGTCGTCAGATCAGTTACATCACGCAGCACAAATGAAGCCCGGGACACGCATGAATACACCTAGCAAGTCGAAAATCCGAAAGTTGTACGACGATCATCACTCAGAGTAGTTTCATATGATTAGTGGTGTTGGAAGGCATGTCAGACAATTCAGCAATTTTCAGGAAGCTTCCTTGATCATCAGAAAATGAAGTCAAGCAAAATACTTGTTAACTAAGCAAAGGCAGACCGTCGGCCTCCTACTCCAAGCCTAGGCCACTTCCTATAAATAAGGACCTCTTCCACCAGTTTTCAACCGACTTTAACACACTTTCAAACTTACATTGCGCGCAAAATCTTAAGGTTCGTGCTTTTTCTCGAATAGCATCCGTGCTATTTGTTTGGCAAGGTGTTGATGATAAGATGGGAACAAAAGAATTAAACAGATTTTTCACATGCTTTATTGGCAGACATTTTTTTTTTTTTTAAGAATTATTGGCAGACTTTCTACATCAAATCAATGATCAATCATCGTTATCTAGTTTTTTCCATATTAAAAGAATCCACTTCCTTGATGCAGTTATGAGCTACGTACTTGATAATACATTAAAGCTATTACATTAGAATTTATTTAATACTTAATTAACAACTTGCTATATGTATCGTTCCTTTTTTCATGTTTTCCACATTTTCTTAATTAATTATTCGGTTTAATTATAATTATAATTAAGAAGTTGATATCAGGCCGCCTATTAACATCCAGCCGTAAGGTAGATCAGCCGCTACACAAATAATATAACAACTTAATTCACTTTGACAATCTCATATATAGATATATACTTTTACACATCTGATAAGAAAGTTTCATTTGATCGATTATTTAATTTTGGGCAGATTCTTTTTCATGAATATTAATATAATTATAATTAAGAAGTTGATATCAGGCCGCCTATTAACATCCAGCCGTAAGATAGATCAGCCGCTACACAAATAATATAACAACTTAATTCACTTTGACAATCTCATATATAGATATATACTTTTACACATCTGATAAGAAAGTTTCATTTGATCGATTATTTAATTTTGGACAGATTCTTTTTCATGAGTATTAATATATAATTTTATAATATTGTTTTGATTTAGCTAGCTAGGTTTCCTTTAGCTATTATATATAATATATATATATATATTTATTTATTTATTTATTTATGTATTTGTAGATGATTATTTTATATTAAATTCAGTACTTTTTTTCTCCTAAAAAAAGAGCTTTTGTTTTTTTTTTCCTAAAAAGGCAGCAAGTTAGAATATATTTCGTTTCTAGCTAACTTTTCTCCAAACTTCATATCTGTACAAATCAATATATAATTACTAGCTACTATAAATTAATTGATGTTGTTGATGAGAAATAATGAATCGCATATAGAGCACGTTCCTTTTGATATAATTTAATCACTTTCTATAGAAAATATAGGGTACATAGCAAATAATTTTAGCATGTTTGGTTATTTTTTGTAGAGAAAGTTTAGGGTAAGAAAGTTGAACTAACCCAAATACTTTAAGCACTTTCTCACTTTTCTCATGAAATTGGTTTTGAAACAAAATTACTTAAAAGTACCTTGTTTTTAAATTTAAAATATTCATCAAAGGATATTTTAATAAATTTAACTTTATTTTCATAGGAATTTAATTTAAACTTTAAAGGTTAAACAAACATGCTAAAATACTTTCTTAAGGAAAAACTTTTTAGTCCTAAACTTTCTATAGAAACTTATTATTGACAAAATTAATATTTTGGAAAATTTCAGTTAGATGTATAGATGTTTAAAATAATCATCGGATGGTGGTATGGTGAAAAATTATCTCTATTTGGTGTAATGATCCCTATTAGGTGTAATGGTATCATATTATTATGTGTAATGGAAAATTAAATAAAATATCAAAAATACCCTTTTATCCAAAAGTACCTTTTCCCCATATTATACATGTCTTCTCTCCTAGGTTGCTTAGTCTTATGCTCTACAACTACATACATGTAATCTATTCTTTTTTTATATATAACACCTTTTATTGCTGTATTTTTTTATCATCTTTTACTCCTAATCAATTAATTTTTAATCCTCATGCTAGAAATATAGACATGTAGCTCATATAAAAAATGTAAAATAATACAAAATATCAACCAACTTGATAAAAAATTATAAAATTTCTAATCAAGCATAAATTGATTGTTTTTTTCTTCATGTTTTTCGAGCAATTTTTTATGCTTGATATATTAATATTATTTTTTTGAAAGGCAATAAATATTTTATTGATGGCAACAAGGCTCTTTGGTAAAGAACCAACAAGGCCTTAGGAGAACAGAATTTGACACCCAACACAACTTACAAACAGGCCAAAGGTAACTATATCTAACACCGTTCAGCCACCAACCAACCCACAGAACAACAAAAACAAACAATACGAGCAACAACTCACAACCGCTTAATAGAACCATAACCACACTTACTCAGACAAAACAAAAATCACCCCTAGCTATCTTGAATCTCCAGCTTTCTCTAATCCATCATTAACTCCAAAATAATTCTCTTAGAAAGCATAAAAACAGAAGACAACGATACAAAGCCAATAAAAGAAAAGACAACAGAAAAACACCCAAACCAACTAAGAAATAGAAAGGAGCAAATAACGCAAATCTCTTCTATCCATCTTGACCCTCTAATTCAACTAATTTGTTAATAATCACCTCATCTTCATCAACAAATGATATACCTAACAATTTGCCAACCTCAAGCACCTTACGAGCTTCATTTCTCAGTACATTATTCTGATGAGCAATATCATCATCTGAAATATGGTTATCAATTTCATTAATTTCAGGAGGGCCATTATAGACAACCATAGCATGATTAGCTTTCACATGACTCTTTTTCCTGCTCCAATAATGGTTTTTACGCTTTTCCTTCGCCTTGGTTTTTTCAATGTATGATCAACAATAGACTCCAAAGCAACAACAGATTCATCGATAGAAGTCATTCGAATAGCATTCATTTCTGAGTCTGAAACAACAATAGCAGATTTAGTGCTCCGGATGGTAGGAAAAAGACCATTAGCAACCATCAAGCTCTCATTATCATCAAAAATATCATCCAACCTCTCACATTCACCCTCATGCAAAGTCATATGATAACACTTACTTGAATCGCCAGAATCTAAAACATTATCCACATTTCCAAATTCAACAGAGACTTCTCTATAATTAGCTTCCTCTTCAAGGATCATATTGATTTCATCAGTGCTGCGTGAATGAACACTAAAACAAGGACTACTCGGAGTACCATAGCCATCTGAATCGAATAAATAATAATTTTGATCTTGGTCAAGAACAACATTAGGATCATCTGATAGCTCATCATCACTACAAGGAGAACAACCAATATTCTCCACTGTTAAATGGCTGGAAGACAAAAAATTAACAAGAGTCCAGTTATAAATAGGAAGCTGAAATCTCATAGGCTCATGACAAGTCACGATATCAGAACTTGGTGGAATAATGGGATTAGGGAGCCTAGCCAAAGCTTTGGAAGGTTCAACAGCCTCAGTATTTGCAGAATTAACAACTGAAACATGGTCTATCTTGCTTTCTGATTTTTTGGATCTTAGCCAATCTTCAACATTAATTTTGATCACTAAGAAACCATTTTCCAAATTAGTCGTAATCGAATTGGAAGAATGGTTTGGAGATTCATTAGAATCATTGTTCTCATCAAAAGTCTTCTCAGTTTGCTGCAAAGGATTAGAGGGAATGGATTCCTTGAATACATCTCTATTTGCCTCGACCTTAGTAGGACCATGTTCATTACAAACGGTGGGCTTGGGATTGAAATCGTTACTTGGAGGATGTGCAGTGATTCTTTCCTGGCATCTGGCTATGTAAAATCTAAGTTTATAGGTTCCTATCCAAATCTGATTGAGAGAAGTTAGAAGTCTCACAACATTAATACAATTCACAAACCTCACAAACCCAAACCTCTGCCCTCTTGAATTTCTTTTAAAAGGAATGAAAACATCTATAATCTCACCATAAGACTGAAAAATATCCCAAAAATGACAAGCCTTCCAAACCTCAGGAAAATTCGTAAAAAAAACAGAGAAGGTGGAAGATTCAAACTCACCCGCAATTCGTTGATTGGTCTGATGAGAGGGGTTCCGATGATGAGACTGACGCCTAATAGGAGAACTGGATTTCCAACGATTCATAATTAATTGAGATCCAAATGATCTGGATTCCTGCAATTCATCTTCACAAACTATCTATCTGAAAACACCTAAATTAACTCGACTTGCGGCTTTGGATTCATCACTTACGGCTTATAGCAATTCAACCTCAATACGAGGTGGCGGCGCAAATCATCTATGCCCCAAACCCATTATGTAAATCCACTTAAGAGAAGAAAATAAAAATATTGATATCCTCCATCAAAAAGAAATATTGATATCCGTTTTGTGGGAGTTTATTTGTATCTCTTGATGAGAAACAAAAAGCAAAGCAAAGGGTTTTTAAAAAGAGAGAGAGATTATTAGCAACGAATTGATATATTAATATTATGACAACTTGATTAATTCAGATTCTTTGAGAACAAATTTAAGTATAAAATTATTTTTGAATAACTAATTTAAAGTTGTAGATAACTTAACAATGATAATGTTTAAAAAAAAAGGTATTTTTGACATTACTCCAAAATCACTCAATACACTTAAAACTGATAATTATTACCATTACACCAAATTATAAAGATAAATTTTAATTATACATCATCCATTGATTATTTTGAACTTCGATACATTAATTGGAATTTTCATTTAATATTTCAACCAAGATCAGAATTAAATTCAAACCTTCTCTATCAAGTCGTATTAAGGGCACAAATCTTTCAAACAAATTCTAAGTAATAATTAGCTAATACTAGTATAATTAATTTGTACAACAATTGTACTGGAAATCAGGTAAAAACAATTTCAATATGCTTCCATTTTATCTTCATTGGAAACATTATATATATATATATATATAACAAATTATGATTAGAAATTACAATATATATATATATATATATAATATACACACACACTATAAATTATTGCTTCTCCTTTTGCTTCCACTCCAACCCTATGAACCTGCAAGGAGAAAACCTGATCTTATACTCTGAAATGGTCTCAAGTTTAGGCGACCAAATTTGTTCTTTAGACCCAACGAGCATCTCATAATGTTTCTTCAACTCCGGTGTGCTGCAAAGAAAACTATGATTACCCATTGCTTCTTCTTCTTTGCATCTGTAAATCAACCTTGTTATAAACTCAGGCATCACCTTGATCAAAACCCTACCATTTGAACCCTTGATGTACTCAAAAGGACAGTCGCCGCCGCCGCCGCTGCCGAAGTTTATGGGAGAATTAGGTTTAGGGCTAGAGTTCAAGGCGGCAAGGGAAGAGGCAGACAAGACAGTAGTGCATGCAAAGCGATCGAGGGGAAGAACGAAATAGGTTTGGCCAGGCGTGAGGTCGTCGTCGATGGCTAAAGCGGGAATGGGCTGACCAATGAAGAAAGAGTCGGCATGGCAAACCATCATGTGTGGGAACTCAAACATGACCTCGCCGGCGATGTGCTTGCCCGTCAGGATCCTTGTGTAGCCTTCCCAGAAGATTAGCTTCACTAAAGACTTGGAGTTTGGTTGGAAACATGGAGAGATTGAATTTCCCATATCCGAAGAAAGTATCAAAATTATTTATCAAAGAGAAAAAGAGAGGTTAAGATTTTATAGTTGGCGTTGGTTGAATATTAAGCATATACAAGAGGAACGAAACAAACAGAGGGTTGTAGGTATATATATAGAATACAAGGAGAAGAGGGAAGGGATTGACTTGGAGAAAGTCCATGTTTGTAATTTTGTTGTAGAGTTTTGATGGGGTCGGTAGTCAACATTGTCGGCTTTGAAAACTCTCTCTCTAATCAACTCCCGTTTGCTATCAAGCAGATCAAGTGGAAGGTGCTTTTGGGTGTGTCTCGTTAACATTATACTTTTTTTTATTACACTTATATTATGTTATGTTATTAATTTCAATTAATCCAAAAGTCACCTAATCAAGAAAAATCAACTCTTTATAATATTGTTTAATTACTGCACTATACACTACTACTACGTACTATAGTATTATTATATATATATATATAATATATATATATTATAGAATATATGCTATATATATATATATATATGTAAGCGAAGAGAAACTCTACTTAATTATTCCAATTATTAATGACTAATACTAATATTGCAATTGATCAGATCGATTGAGTTGGTAATTAGACTTTGAACATCTTCTTGAAAGGTTTAGGGTTCGAGACGTGGCAACGATTCTCATTGGTGGTTGATCTGTAAGTAACACCTTAATCTCTCTCTAAGACTTGACTAAATTAGGACAGCCTCCTCTTATCTAAACTTTTATATGCTCAAAAGAAATTAATTATTGACTAACACTATGCGCTCTTAAGGGACGGATCAGGGACGGAGCTAGGGGCGGGGGGAGGCGACCGCCCCCCCAAAATTCTCCGGGAGCTTATATATACATGTGTTCTTTTCACCATACAACTCAATCGAACTTCAATTTCGCCCCCCAAGAAATATATTGGTGTTTTTTTAAGAAACAAATCATATGATTTTGATTCATTTATACTTAAATGACCATTAATTATTTGTACTAATATTAAATTATTTATCAATTTAACTATATATAGAATAACTTAATGTTTTTGAGTAACAAGAACTTCCCTACCCAATGCATTGATAGCCATTGTGTCACGGTAGTGAGGGTGGAGAAGTTTGTAAATTGGGTGAAGCGCATTCAGGTGCTTGTTGGTTGCAATGATGAATGGCTCTAAAACTGCATGAGTGTTCAACCTGCAGAAAATACCAAATAATATTTGAAAAACGAAGCTGCAACATCTACCACCCTTTGGCCAGAAGAGTTGGAAGAAATCAAGAAGATTCATGCTGGTGATACCGCCATTGACAAGGAAATTAAAAGGACTCCAAAGACTTCTCAAGCTTTGCCTTGAAAGCTTTCTTCTTCGAAAATACCCATCAAATTCTAGTTTTCTTCTTCGAAATTAAATTCCTTTCCTTGTTAATCCTTTCTGTTAATACCCTTCTCTTGTTTCATCTATTTTGCCCCCTCTTTTCGTTTTCCTTCTTGGATTTGGATCTGCATAAACCATTAGAAGAGTTTGTCTTCATCGCAAGTTGTATTATGTCGATATGGTGGTGAAAGGAAGCTTTGGCGACAAGGGTCAGGCGAGTGTTTTGGTGGATTGGCGATCAAAACTTTTTTCTGTTTTCATTGCCAATCTGAGTTTTAGAGTATCTAGACATGCTTTGTGGGATGCTTTTTCAGATTACGGTAGAGTAGCAGATGTTTTCATTCAACGACGAAATCGACAAAAGGGGCCTACTACATACGCTTTTGTCAGATTTTGGAATGAGAAAGATGCTTATTTGGGACTTGTTAAAGCGGACCAGAGATATCTGGAAGGGAGCAGAATCAGAACCTATAAAGCTAGAGATACAAGAAAACAAAAATGGGTTCGAAGAAGCAAGGATCATGGTGAGATTGTGTGCGTTGAGTCCAAACTTGATGGAAGAAGCTATAGAGATGTGGTGAACTCAGTTAAGGCAGCCGATAATCCTCCTCCGAGGTATGTCAGAGACATGTTTCATTCGTGTTTTGAGATTAGTAGATCAGAAAGTAAGCATGTCAGATCAGGCTCCCGTTCTGTTTCTAAGGGTGTTGATAGTTTAGTAGATCCCAACAGTCCCATTGTGTATGCAGATAAGGAAGAAGCTTATCCAGAGTTACCAGAACAGGGTCATGAGTCTAGTGAGGAAATGGAACTGGATGTGTTTATTCCTGAAAACCATCGGAGTTGGCTGGAAAGAAGTTTTGTTGTCCTTTTTAGATCAGCTAATGAAGTTGAAGAAGTGATTTCTTTTATCAAGACTGGTGACTTTAAAGTGGAGATTAGAGAGCTTAGTAATGTTATGCTTTTGATTAGTGTGGAAGAAGAAGATTTTATCGATGATTGCATGAAAATGGTGACAAACAAGTGCTTCAATTCAGTTGTTGATGTTTTCCCTTGGGATTCCACTGGTTTTCAAAGACAGGTTCTGGTTTGGGTTCAGCTTGATGATGTGCCACTGGAACTATGGCATGTTAATTTTTTTTCGGTCTTGGTGATAAGTGGGGTAAATTCTTGCAGTTGGATGATTTCACTAGGAATAAAAACTCCCTTAAGACTGCAAGGATGCAGATCCTTGCTCCTAATTCGTCAATTCTCCCCAACTTAGCAGTTGGATACTCGTCTGGTATCAAATTTAGAATCCGGGTTACAGTGGAGAGCGAGGCCGTGGTGGAGCCATTGCGACAGAGGTCTTGGCCGGAGACAAATTTTGAATTATCAGGAGGATTTTTAGGTGCAAATTCTGTGGAAACTGATAGGGTGGAGAATAATTTGAATTCAATTGATTGTGATCTTCCTAATGGAGTTATGGGTGGTTATGGTGCAAAATCTTTGGAAAATATTATGGTAGAGGATATTTTGAATTCAAATTTCAGTGATCTTCCTAATGGAGTTTTAGTTAGTAATGATGCAAAATCTTTGGAAACTGATTTGGTGGAGGATTTTGTGCCTGACTCTTTGGAAGAAAATCTTGTTTCTAATTCTGCTCTTCATGCAAGCCCTTTTGATTCAGATAATCAAAGAACAAAGGTCAGTGAGAGGAAGAGTAGAGTTTTGGAGGATATTGAAGAGGATCTTGAGGAGGATTGGTTTAGTAATCTGTTGGAGAAAAATAAGAAACGTAGTAAGAAGTTGAGTAAGAAACTTAAGTTACAAAGAACTAAGTCACAGAAATCTAAGCAGCAAATAGTGGAAGTTGTCGATGATTCTCTTTCAGATGGTGACGTTCGAAATAGAAATCGTATTTTGATAGAGGAAGCTCAAGCAACTTTGGATGTTGGGAAAAAGCTGGGCATCTCTTTTGTTTGCGATGATAGGGTGATCTTAGAAAAATTTAAGGCTATGGAGGAAGAGAATTAGTGTCTTTGATTCTTTAATCGTTATCATTGATGAGTTTTTCTTGGTAATTTTATGGAGTTGTCTGCTGCGAGTAGAGCATCTTTGCTGGAATGGCCTTCTTCCTTATGTTGGATTCACGTGAAGAGTTGATCTTTCAAGTTTGTTTCTATTGTCTGTGCAGTTTGGGTGTGGATGTGTGAGACTTGTGTTGTGGTTTGGATTAGCTTTTTCTGATGGTTTGACTTTTGTTGTTATTTATTTTGTTGTTTCTTAGTTTTTCTGTCTGCGGATTGGTCCTTCTTGCTTGGTCTTTGTTCGTGTTGTAGTGGTTTTTAATCACTATTCGATTATCAATAAAATCTGCCTTTCAAAAAAAAAACTTAATGTTTTTGAGTAATTCAAATTAATCAATTAGTCTAACTACATTTATTAAGAATTTAACTAGAAGCATGGTGACACCTAAGTCTTTGCCTTAATTAGTAGGTATATGTCCCTTGAAGTTTATTTTATCAGGTTTAAAGTGTATGTGATTTCGTGCAACCTTATTTTAATGTATAAACTTTTTTCCATAGTAAACTTTAATTATTTATATATAAAAAAATTTAAGAAGGTTTTTTTTCCTCACATAAGAGATAATGAAAGGAAAAGCCTTGAACTCGATTTTTCATTCGAGTAAATTAATTCTAACTTTTAATTATCTCGTCTAAGATGAAAACTTATGAAATTTATTGAAAAATTTCGATTTTGATATAGAAATACCTCTAGATTACTTTTATAGGATATAAAAATATCGTATTGTATTTGTATAAGTGTCCATTGTATATCAAAACCAAATTTCACTTTAATATAATATAGAATATTCACCCCCCCCCCCCCCAAAACAAAATTTATGGCTCCGTCCCTGGACGGATTAACCCTTGCCAAAAGCAAACAGATCACCCACCTTGAAATCGAATTGGATGCAACTGCTGTCATCAGTACTCTTGTTAACAAACATTCAAAGACCACTAATCTTATCCTTGATAATCTGGTTGTTGATTGCAGAAATCTTCTTCAGGGCCTTGTTGAGTTCGAGCTGAAGCATACCTTCAGAGAAGGCAACAGATGCGCCGACGCGCTGGCTCGGAAAGGCAGCAGTATTTCTCCCTCCATGGGAGCCTTTTGAAATAGTTTAATTAACCCTGATGAGTCTTCTTCCACTGTTAACTCATCTAGTTTTATTAAGACTTTATCGGATGTTTATTTTATTCCCCTAAACTCCCCCCCTGACTTTCTATAGCCTTTGTTTATGGCTGACTTTGGGAGTGAAATATTGTATCGTACTTCTGATTAATCTATGCTAGTACCTTTTTAACCAAAAAAAAAAAACACTATGCGCTCTATACCATTTAAATTTAAATATTGCATATATATACATAAACCTTATTAATATGTACTTAATTTCCATATTATATATCTATACTTCTATACTGTATATAAACAACCAACTATTTGTGAAGTTAAAATGACTTTTTAGAACTAATCATAATTAATTCTTTGCTTTGTGGTTGATTTTTGGTAGGGATAATTTCGTCTTTTTATCCATTTTTGATTCTACCAGTGCATGACACGTGTTTTTATTTTTTCCCTATCCCTTCTGATACGTTGGATTACTGTTTTAATTTGGTTGGATTTTGATTTTTTACCTATTTGTCCGGTCATGCCCCAACAATTACAGCTACTTAATTTTGTTTCCTTTAATTGACGGTGTGAACATTCTAGAAATCAAATCCATTTAAATGTCCATATCCAGCTTTTTCTCCGCGTTTCTTCTCCCTTTCTTATTGTTCTTCTTTTTTCCTCCTCTCCTCTCTGTCTCCTCACTTTCTCAGTTCTTACTCTTAGCACTTCCTTTTTTATATGTTTTATCCTAGAGCTTCCCCCCCTTTCCAGTTCAGAGAAAAAAAAAACGTTGATTCCTTCGGTTGTTTTTTTTTCCTCTAATCTCTTTATGGTTCAGATTCTGTATGCTTTCTTTTTGATCATTCTCAAGTTTTGTTGATTTCATCATGTTTATTCTCCAGTTTTAATCAAGTATTTGACTCTTCGATTTTGAGTTCTTAGGTCCTTTCTCTTATTCCTAATTTGTGTATGGGTATAAAGTATTAATTGAATTTTGTTTATGAAATTATTTGTTTATCTATATTATGAGTTTTCCCCTTCATTTCTTTGGTCACCATTTCTTTCGTGTTTCTGATGTGGATTCTTCGGTTTGAGTTGGCTTTGTTATTGTAGCCCATTTTTAAACCATTTTGTGCATTGGATAGGGTTTGAATTATTTAAAATATTGGATTGAATGTTCCAAGTATACTGAATTCAAATAATTCGAGATGTATCCACTGATTCTATTCTTCAAATAATTCAAACTTAGGATTTGAGTTAGCTTCTTATTCTGATTTTCCATTTAGTTCAGCATCTCTTTTTAGAATTCGTCTGTAAGTTCTCTTTCTCTATTTTCATTTGTGCTGCTCATTGTGAATTTCATTACCAACCTTAAATTTTCAACTAAGTATGTATGCTGCTGATGATTGATTTAGATGTTAGTAAAGACGCGAGTATGCTCACTGATAATATAAGTGAACTTATGCAAGATAAAGAATCATCTGATTACTTACAAACATAACTTGATGATTTAAGTCCTCATTTTGGTAGGCATTATATTTTGGATTACATTTTGCTTTACTCTGAGTGCTGAGTAGAATATGCCCTTATTTTAGTTCCTAACACTATATTAATAAATTTTGAACTGATTATAATAAATTGTCAGCCAAGCCTTTGTTAATTTTCTTGCCTTAACTGGTGCAATTTTGTATCTGTTTCATCATGGAATCAGGTTGTTAGAAGGCTTTGGCATAGGGATGATCTCCTATACGGTAATTTCCCTTTGATCATTTTTTGATTATTGATTTAGCTATTTTCCACTCTACTATTCATGTGCTGTATTGGCTTTCCATGAAATTCATGATTTGAATAACTATATATTTTGCCAGTACTTTCTTGATCCAATTGCTTTACAAAAAAGCCTTTTTTCCCCATGTTTTACTTTGTGATCATGGTTTTGATTTAATTATAGTTTCAAGCTTAGGTTAATCATAGAGTTTATCATATTGATTGACTGAGCTAAATTCATTTGGTAAATTAGTTTCTGGATTCAATGAGTTTCCTATATGGTATTTAATCTAACTTGCTAATTAAACTCCTTAGTTTGAACCAACTAAGGTGGAACCTTCTTCTTAGATCAGTGATATGATGCCTTCAATCAGATACATTTTTAATATCACCAAACAGAATTAGGTTGGCTTTAGAGACATTGTTTGCTCCCTGTTACAGATCATCTTTTCTAATTTCAAGTTTTCTTTCTCCCACTTATTAAAATTATGTTGTTGCACTTGCAGGTGTTTTCGACATGATTTTTAATCTGTTTTTTTTTTTCTTCTGTTTGTGTGTGTGTGAAATCTGTTTTCTTATAACTTGAGCCAAAAAAGAGTGAAAAGTTACACAAATGTGATTCCAGTTAAAGTACAAGTTGCTTAAGTTTGGAATTCAATACATGGCAATATTTTTATCTGGGGTCGATTGTTGTTGCTTGCAGGAGTTTTTTGCTCCCAAAGTCATTTGCTCCTCATACGCCGCCCTCTGTGTCTACTGGTCAGGCTTCTCTTATTGGTGTCTCTGCTGTTGAGCCTGGATCACATCATGATGAGATTGACCTCACTCCACGAAAAGAAACTTACAAGACCATCCAGGTTTGTGGTGATGAATCTCAGCTCCTTACTAACACTCCACCATCTCTGTTTGCTAATCAAGTTTCTGTTCTGGTGAGGATGTGCCTGTTCTTGCAGAAAAAGACACTCGAAAATCTG
>AWWV01011354.1:0-33679 GCA_001974805.1 Corchorus capsularis
TTTGTTGATGGGATGCATGTGATGAGGCAGCTGCTTATTTGACTCATTCCCCGTTTCTTCTATGTACTTGGAAGAAGAAGATCCTACTCAGCTTTGATCTTTTGTATGCCATTTTTGGGGATGTTGGGTCTTTAGTTGTCTTTTGTTCCTGTACTCATCAAACAATATTTCTAATCTTTTGGATGTGTGTGTGTGTGTGTATATTTGAATTATGTTCATGGTACTCTCCTCAACTAATGATCTATTATATCTTTTTGCTTTCTATATTTGCATCTTTGTACTCTTCACTTTCATCTTACTGCGTGCTTAAGTTAGAGCCTTTTTATCTTTGGTCTCATGCTTTAATTCAAGACAGATGCATTATTTCCTCCTTCAATGCCTTGCAATTTTGTCCTGCTTTTAGATATAATGACCAACAGATTTACTCTAATTTCTTCCCTCCGTTATTCCCTGCTCAAGTACTCAATAGCATGACCTCTATGAATGTATATGATATTTATTTAAGAGTTATAAGTGCCCAGCTAATTATAATATTGTGAGACAATGGTTTTTACAAATATTTCGCAGATGGTATAATTTCAATATTCAAACTACTTATAGGATATTGAGTCAAAATTCATTCAAACTTTGTCTTACGTATCCTTATTTACCATCCTAATAGAATTCCTTCTATACTTTTTCCATACATCAATATTTATTTTATACTTATTAGCATGTTTACTAAATATACTTTTATCCAGTTGAGAATTAGACCACTCTTCTAACAATATAAATATTTTCCTCAGTGGATACTGGTGCCATCATTTATTCTTTGATTGTTATGTTTTGACCACCGAAACTATATTGATTCTTTTATGTCGCAAATTACTCTTATCTTTTAATCATTTAGACAGTGCGCAGCGTAGCGCGTGCGGGTCAAACCTTGTGTATATTTAAAGTTCAAGTCCAATAGAGCAAGGAGAGGGGTGCCACGTTACCCCTTCCATTTTTGTGTTTTTTTTTTTTAAGTTTGGCTAATGGATTATTTATCACTTAGCCATATATATATATATACACACACACAATTAAACCTATGATGAATTAATATTGCAAGAATAAAAATCGACTCCCCCATATTTTGTGTCCCATTTGTGCGCCACACCAAATGATGACATGTTCAATTTTTAATATTATTCTCTGTTTGGCTAATACGATAAACTTATATATATATTCTAAAACTTATAGGGAATATATTAAAATATAGGAGTAACCCTTTAAATAGATATTTATTTATTTTTTGAAGAAAAAATAGATATTTATTTTTAATTTGGGGCTAAATCTGGTGTTTATGTGGATTATTTTATTCTATTTTCTTGTATTAATGTTGTTAAAATTTGAAAACAAACAAGACATAAAACAAGAAATAACACAAAGGATATGTAACATGATTTGATGAATAGGGCATAAAGTGGAACACAAAACTTGAGGCAGGGATTTCCATCCATATTGCAAAATCATTTGTGAACTTATACATGCGACATTTTTCTTGCCCCGCCTATTATTAATTACATTATTATTATCATACACATATTATTAATATATAATAATAACCCCTACTTTATCTATCTCTCTATAAAAATAAACATATCACACTTTACATAAAAAATTACCAACGGGGATAGATCAAAATGGTAAGAATTTGAACTATACGGGTGGAAAGCACCTGATAAATTTCTAGCCTCACATATGATATTATTATTCTCTATTGATAGATGATATATAGGCAGCATATAGATTAAATTTTTTTGGCATGTATAGATTAATTATATGACTAATTAGTTTTGCTAATGGGTTCTTAATTATGGATACTTAAGAGGTGTTAACTTTTTATTTTAAGAAAAAAATCATTCAATTAATAGTATATAACTGTTTACACCTCAATTTACAATTGAAGGTAAATTGGTCTTCACAAGAATAAAATCAAGATGAGTGGTCAAGATTTGATTCTAAATCCTGAAGAAACTTAGTTTCTGCACTACCATAGTTCTGATAGAATTAGAAAAATCTTGTAATTAACTAATAAGGGCCGAAATTTATAATTAATTAATAAATAATAATTATTTTCAGAATAATTATTATTATTTTTATCTATTAATGCCGCCCTTGTCTAAGGATGTGGTGTGATTATAGGTGGCAATTTTGCGGGTTAAGTCGGTTTCGGGTCGAGTCTAGTCGGGTTCGAGTGTTAACAAGTTCCGGGTCTTAATGGATCACGGGTCTTAGTATATCAGATAGAATCGGGTTCGGGTCATTATGCTTATCAGGTTTAACGGGTTTCGGGTTATTTTAAATCGGATAAAATCGGATTCGGGTCACTATATATATCGGGTCATTTCAAACCCGGGTCATTATAAATTGGGTAAATTCGGATATATCAAACATCAAAAGTTATTAAAAATTTGGATAACTTATTATATATATATATATATATATTTAGATAATATTGTAGTTTTATACTAGATAAAGGTTATAGGCATAGAATATAGCTAATAAATCTAATAGAATTAAAATAGTATATCTAAAAAATTGGTTTAATTCGGTGGAGGAAGAATGGAAGATTAAAACTAGTTTTATGTCACTAATGTGATTATATGTGAGTAATATTAATATAGAAAATACATTATATTTATATACGTATATAATAGATAAAGTCAATTGATGATTGGATTAAATACTTTCTTATCAAATCATATCAGTATATTAATCAATAATTATAATTATGTTAGACAATGTTATTTTAAGGATTTGGATTGCATTAAATTGAATTTAGTTCGAAAGATTAATTTAGTACAGTATGAAATTTTATGTTACAGTAATTTTTGTTTTTTTTTTTTTTTAAATTATAATTGCAACTTAGAAATTGAAAATCAAAGAAATTATATATATTATAACATGGGTAAAAATAAACCATAAATTGAGTTCGAGTTAATTCAATTCGGGTTCGGGTCACTTACAGAGGCGGGTCATTTCGGAGTACGGGTCATTTTAAATCGGGTTAAGTCGGATATCGGGTTAAATTTTATCGGATTTTGTCGGTTTCGGGTTATCTTGATTCGGGTTAAAACGGTTTCGGGTTATAGTACTTATTCATATTATCGGGTTATAATCGGGTTTAATTCAGTTCGGTTTAAGTCGGTTTTATCGGGTCGGGTCATACTTTGCCACCTATAGGTGTGATGGGTCATCAAGAAGCAGTTTCCTTTAATGCTGCTGTCAGCTAGGGAGGCAAGCAGTAAAAAAGAAAGTTGTATGCCATCTGACCATGAGATGGAAGACATCTCATAGACTTAAATATCAAGCCCAAGTTGTTCCTTGTGTCCAGGGAAGGCCGCCCTACTCTCAGGAAGCTGCCTCCTCATACCCTGCATTAAAGGAGGCAGAGAGCAAGAGTTTGTAAGCAAGTGAAACACTTATCTAAGTGAGAGAGGCATGAGATTTTACACCTCACACCTCTTCAATATCATCTCCCTAACAATTCAGTGAGGTCGCCCAGCTAGTTGCTCCCTTCCGGGAGGCAAATTTGCATTTTGTTCAATTAAGGACAAAAAGGCGAAATCAATGAAATTGATCTAGCTAGGGGGTGCGGCTCCAACAAGGGGGCATACCCTGATGATCCTTGAGTCATGAGGATCATCTTGGAAAAATTTCATCTCAATCGGATTTAAGATGAAAAACTTATGCACGTTTTTCAGTTAAGGACAATTTGGGGTGTGAAACCAAGTTCACCATTAAGAAGATCTCAAATTCAGCCAAGATTTTTCCCATGATCTTTGGATGATATTGAACCCTACTGGTGAAATTTGGGCTTAATCCGAGCTCGTTTGCAACTTTTACACTTTTTTCAGTTAAGGATAAGTGGTTTTCTCACCCCGGAAGCCATTTTCTTGACTAAGTGTTATTTTTATAATTTGATGATCTAAATATGGCTAAGTAAAGATAATTTCGTGGCATTGATGTTAAGATTCCAAGTCCTATGTCTAAAGGCCACTTCTTAGCCAAGTCAGGTGATTTCAGTCCATCGGAAGCAACAGAGGCATACTGAAGTGTGACAGACCGAAGGAGAAATTGTCCACCACCCATACCAGAGGGAAATTTCTGTCACGCACACCAAAGGGATGACGTCCTGGCAGCCTCTCGTCCCTCCTCTCACCTATTGGAAGCAATTAAAAGAAGAAGGAAGCTTCACTACACCTTCCTGGAAGCTACCATCACCTAGGTAGGAGGAAATCGCCTTCCTCAGCAAGTCAAGCCCATCAAATTCAAGGCCCATGCCGCCCCCTATATAAAGGGATCAACTCCAGAGCTTCAGACAGAGATCACTCATCTCACAAACACGCTTCTACAGCTACAAACTTGCTCCGCGCAAAAAACCAAGCTCCGTGCTTATTTTCTCTCAGGCTCCGCGCCTTTTTCTCTTGTTCATTACGAGCTCTTACTCGTTCTTTAAATTTTCCTTGTTTCAATCTCGTCTCCGGACGTTAAAACATCAAACACTTGTTTTTCTCTCAGTAATATCAATCAAATTGCTCTTTTCTTTCAATTTCAATCAACAACCGCTCTTGAAGGGCTAATTTAGGAAGTCTTGTTCTTGTGGATCCAATGATTTAAATGCTCCGGTGTGACTTTGATCCAGTCCCCACAAATCGCTCTGATCTTTTAATCTGCTGCTCCGCGCATCAGATCTAGTTTTTACAACATCTTTGTCAATTTCAGCAAATTGACTGGCACGCCCCTATGTTGTCATTAAGAATACTCCGCGAAAACTCTAGCAAGAGATTTTTGGCGCAACAATAACACTTTTACTTTGTGGGCTTCAGGGGTGAACTTTTTTTATAAGAAAAATTGATCGGTTCAATTTCATTAATCAAATATCCTGATTACAAACGTGCAGAGGAATTACACACCAAACACAATTGGTTCCTACTTTACAGTCAATATGTGTGAAATTATGAGCTAATTTATTAGCATATCTATTTACATGCCTAAAAGAACATAAATTGAAAAAAGAAACAATATCCTTAATTTGCTGAATCAAAGTACCCTCTTCCATAACGTTGGACTTAGCCTATTAATCTCCAAAACAGCCAATAAAGAGTCACATTCAACTTCTCAAGACAACAAGCCATAAGATTGAGCTAAAATGAGACCAAATCGAAGAGCATATGCTTCTGCGAATAAAGGATCAGACACCTTATCAATTCTTGTTGTCGCACAAACAATCACCTGGCCCGAAGAGTCTCGAATTACTGCTCCTAATCCAGCTTCCCTTCATTGTGAACAAAATGAAGCATCTGTATTTAGCTTCACCAATCCTAAAGGTGGTGGTGTCCAAGCCTGTGCAACATTGTAACTACCTAGTGATCTACTACGTTGTTGGGAAGCCTCAATTGTTGGGATTTTTGTCTCAAATCCAAATTATATTTTTTAAAGATTTTTTTATTGGTGAACAAGACTCCTAATAGAAAAGAGATTCTAATTAGAGTTTAAGTTTGTGTTAGTATAAATAAGCAGTTCATATTTAGGTTTTTTATTTGAGAGATTGTGTGTGTGTGAGAAAGAAAGAGTTGTACTGTTGTCAGGGATACACCTTTGGATGTTATGGGTTTTTGAGCTGATTAATTGGGAGTTTGCTAAAAAAAATTATTTGTAATTGATTGATTTGATAGTGGAGATTTGTGGCATAGGTCAACAAGAAAATTTGCTTTGTTGTTTCCGTTTTAATTATTTGTTTGGTTAATTCCTGGATATTCGAAGTGACAACAAGTGGTATCAAGAGCTTGGTTGACTAGAGATGACAGAAATTAGCAGCGGATCAGCTTTGAAGTTTGAGATTGAGAGATTTGAATTAATTGAATGTGGCAGAGTACGATAGTAGATGTGTTAGTAAAACAAGGATTGGGATATGCGCTTGAAGTTGATAAGCCTTCAGCGATGAATGACACCAGGTGGAGAGATATTCAACGAAAAGCAGTAAGTACAATTAGTTTGTCTCTTGCTACTGAAATTAAATATGATGTGTTAAAAGTGAAAACCCCAAAAGAGTTGATGGATAAGTTAGAGTCGACTTATATGTCAAAATCGATTACCAATATGTTGTGTTTGAAGAAATAATTATTTGGATTAAAGATGAAGGTGGGAACAAGTTTAAGGGCACACCTGAACAAGTTCAATAGATTGGTTACTCACCTGACAAGTGTGGGGTGAAGTAATGAAAAAGGTTAATAAAGCAGTTTTGTTGATTAATTCTCTTACCGACAAGTATGATGCTATGATTAGAGCTTTGATGGTTGGTAGGAAAACCTTGAGCTTGCAAGATGTAACTTCTGCAACTTTTGAGTATGATAGATTAAAAGAAATTGAAAAGAAAGATGAAGAGAATGGTGCTCTCACGGTGGATCGTGGAACTAATGGAAGAGATAAGAATGATGCAAGATCGAGAGGTAGATTCAATGATGGAAGATAAAGTTCGAGGCCAAGGGTAGATATGAGTAGTAAGGAGTGCTATTATTGTCATGAGATGGGGCACATAAAAGCCTACTATAAGAAGTTAATGGAAGATTTGGGGGATTTCATGAAATCTAAGGAGAAGAATAAGCGCAGTGATGTTGCTACTGCTGTTAGTGAGGAATATTATGAAGAAGATGTTGTTTTAATGGTGCAAGAAGAAAGGAAAGATACTAGAAATATGTGGGTGTTTGATTCTGCTTGTTCTGAACATATTTGCACAAAGAAAGAATGGTTTTCAAAGCTTGAAAAGTGTGATAAGCCTCTCTATATGGCTAATAATGGTGAAGAAAAAAAATTGAAGACATTGGGAGTGTGAAACTTCGTTTGCATGATGGTAGTGTCAAGATGCTTGGTAATTTGAGGTATGTTCCAAACTTTACAAAGAATTTGATTTTGCTTGGAAAGCTAGATAGCTTGAGTTATGGATATTTTTGTCGAGGTGGAGGCTTGAAGATCACCAAAGGTTTGATGATTGTGATGAAAGGAGTGAAGAATTCAAATAATTTGTATGAGTTGATTGGAAGCACGATTAGAGGAGATTGATCGGTATCTTCACATCAAATTGAGAAGAATGATATGTGGATTTGCCAATAAAGAAGAAAGTTACTTTTGTGGATTTGGTTAAAAGGTGGAGCAATTAAGGGTCGATCAAGGAATTTGAGTCAAGGTGGAGATTGTTGGGATTTTTGCCTTAAATCCTAATTAGATTTGAATTGGGATTTTTTAGAGATTTTTGATTGGTGGACAAGAATCCTAATAGAAAGAGATTCTTAGAATCTAAGTTTGTGTTAGTATAAATAAGCAGTTCATCTTTAGGCTTTTTGTGTGAGAGATTGTGTGTCTGTGAGAAAGAAAGAGTTGTATTGTTGTGAGGGATACACCTTTGGGTGTTATGGGTTTTTGGGTTGGTTAAATTTGAGAGTTTGCTAGAGAGATTGCTATGATTAGTGATTGTAATTGATTGATTTGATATTGGAGATTTGTGGCATAGGTCCATAAGAAAAATTACTTTGTTGTTTCCGCTTTAATTATTTGTTTGGTTAATTCTTGGGATATCTGAAGTTGCAACATCAATTTCACTTACTAATCTCGAAGTTGAAGTACATAGCGAGGAAGGAAGCCTACCAAGTCTGCTCAGTGCCTTATTGCGATTAGACCATATCATCCAAAGCAGCGAACAAACAATTTCTAGAAAGCCTAGTTGACTAGTTTTTGTCAGCAAACAATCCCAAAAATCATCTCGTACAATCTAATCATTTAAATATCCTTGAAGCCAAGGACTAGATTATTCCCATACCTTACGGCTAAAAGGACATTAAAAAAAGTATAATACACAAATGATTCAACATTTGAGCAAACATAACAATTACTATCAATAGGCACACCCCGTTGTTGAAGCTAGGACTTTGCTGGTAGAATGTTACTAACTAATCTCCATAGGAAATATTTAATCTCCGGCAAAACTAAAGCTCTCAAAATAAGACGCCACATAGAAGATCTAGTTTCCGCATGAAGCACATCCTTTTCTAGTAAATTCCTAGCAACATGATACCCACTTTTGACCATATATTGTCCATTACAAGAATTGTTCCAAATCAAAGTGTCCCGTGAAGCAAAAGGGTTTAAAGGAATACATAGAATACGAGATACATCAAAAAGTTATATATACATAGAATAAGATATTTAACTCCTGGATTGATAAAAATATGTGGCAAATTAAATGTATTCATGATACTAATGTGATATTGTATACGACATTTAACTCCTATGTATTCAAAAGAAAGAAAAGGAAAAGAAAACTTCAAAAAGTGTATATATAACTTTTTTTTTGCCATAAAGTGTATATTTAACTTTATTTGATGTGTTTTGAATTAAACGAAAAAATTACTCCCCACTATTATTTCTTTGGTACATACTCCTCACCTTTAATTGATTTCGATGAATGAAAGGAGAAGCATGAATATATATGCACGTGATGAGTTGACTTGGTTTTTTAATAGGGAAACTTTTTATACCAACTTTGTTACACGTCACTATATTTTATTCTACAAAATGCTCCCTCTTGATGTGTGCATCACACATTAGGTCACATATTATCACTTTACTGATTTCAATACACCTTTTACAAATTTTAATTTTTCTAGCTCTTAAAATAAAATTTTAATTTTTCTAATCCTTAAAATAAAATTTTAATTTTAATTTGAGCTAAACTTAGTGAATTAGTTATATATTTTATTTCTAAAACCCTATAATATTAAGTTATTAATTATGGAATTTACTCTTAAAATAACAATAAAATTTTAATTTGGGACTAAACTTAGTGAAATTAGGGTTACACTTACTAAAAAGAAAAAAATTAGGAAGAAAAAAAGAGAAAATAAGTCAGGAGAGAAACTTTGGAGGGGCAAGAGGAATTATTCTTTTTATATAGTACTTGCTTAGAAATTCAAATGCAAATTGCAATAATATAGCCCTCAACCATAATCATAAATAAGGCACCAACTCAATTGCTCATATCTTCAATTTCATTATCAACTCAGACAGTTTTGGACCTTCTCCTACGCACCAAATGGTTGAATGGAATGGAAGAAAGTGCGTACGTGGCTGAGAATCAATCATCCATCTTTACCAATTAATGCTCAAAATCCCCACATTTCTTATTTCATTCTTTCTAGTACTATTTATTTGTGTATGAATTTGACTTCTTACCAATTTTGACTTCAAAGTATACAGTAATATTCATTTTGATTATTTGAAGTTGGAATCTGTTTATTTGGTTTGTATTTTTATTAGTAAAAAAAATTCATTTGTTGGGTAATTAAATTGTGTGGCTACGTACGTACAATACATGCCGATAAACCAAAATCAATTTGTTTAATTTCTGGGATTTTTCCCTTCTTCTTCTTTTCTTTCTGCGCACATGAGGAAAAAGTAGCATATGCATATTATTTTCCTTTTCCCTTGGGATGGAGAGAATCTCATGCATGCGTTATTGACGAGGTGTTGAATTTCATGAAAATTTTCAAATAAATAACAACCTGTCATTACTCCGTGCTGTCAAATTAAGGCTTATACAATTGCATTTATTGTTAAAAAATACTTCCTCCGTCCCATAATATAAATCCCTTTTCTATACCTATATATTAAAGTTAGATAAAATAGAGCTCATACAACTATGCCACGTCATCAGTCCCCCTCCCCTCTCTAATATTATTTTCTATTTTCTAATACTCACAAGAATCCAATATTATTTCTCGATAGTGTGAAATCGGAGAGGGGTTTCTCCTTAGTGTGAATGCATGTTGTGATTGATCTTGGATATTATTCTTTGGCTGCAAGAAAACAATCGTTCGTGAGGTTGGAAATTTGAGATGTTTACTAGGTATAGAGATTCGGTTTTATGGGTTCCTTTCATAAATCTTATCTTTGTTTCGGAGGCATTGGTTAGTCTCTGACTTAGTATAAATACCGGCCTCTGCCTGCTCTGTTTCTCATCGTTATCACACTTCTTCCTTTTCGCTTCTCGATTGTCAGTAGTGTAATTCTGTTTTTTGTTTTTTACCCGATTTTCTTATTTGGGAATTTGGGATGGGGCGTGTTAAGGTTGGTGTTTGGTTCATGCTTTTGTTTCTTTATGATATTCAAATTGATGGTAGATTGATCCGGAATTCAATTCTATGTGGTTTTGGGATTTTAAGACAGAGAATCTTAAAGAAAAAAAAAAGGAAGCAGAGTCCCTCTTTATGCTTCATTATTTCATTATTAAGGTTCGATTGATCTCCTTTGTCTAATACCAGGCAGCAACAGATATGAGGCTTGCCAGGTTGCTATTGTTTCCTTTCGAGTGTTCTTGAATTTAGAATTTGCTATTGTTTCCTTTCGAGTGTTCTTGAATTTAGAATTTTTTCAGTAAATTTGATTTATTGGTCCTGATGAGATTTTATGGATGATCTTTTTGATTTCTTTTCTTCTACAAGATTGTTGTTCTTATTCCTATGTGTTTTGTCAATGGTTTGGTGCGGAGAGGAATTTGATTGGTTTGTTTTGCAGCAGTTAAACATGAGACGTGTCAGGGTCAGGCCTCTGAAATCAACAATCTCCAAATATCACAATAACCTACAAACCTCTTCTATAAATTCACATACCCCAAACTCCAAATACTCACAAATACTTCTCAAAAACTGCGATCAGAATTTGTACTACTTCATTATATTCATTATTGTTTCATTTTTGTTTTCTCTTACTATTTGTTTTTGCAATCCCTCCCTGCTTCTTGCCCCTGTTTCAGAATTTCCTTTCAATTGCTTAGCTGTGTTCTGTAATAATCATTCGGTTAATTTCCTATGTTTCTTTTTTTTCCCCAGGACTTAAGTATGAGGCGCGTAAAGGTGAGTTTATGTTTCCCTTTTCGCTATTTAATTGGTAGTGATGTTATTCCCTCAGTCTGTATCTGATATTGTTATCGGATTCTGAAATTTTAGGTTGAGAATCTGCAGTCGAAGAAAGTCTCAGAGCTTAATGATGGCTCTGGAAACCAGGTCACTACGCTACGGGTCAGCAGGTTGTGGGATTGCAATGAAACTAACTACCCTTATATATTGTGTTTGTTCTACTTCCCTCTGTTACATCGTCAAGTTTTAATTGATTTCGTTTGTTTAACACTAGCAGGGAACACATATGAGGCGTGTGAAGGTTTGCAAAAAGCTGTTAAACAATTGGTCCAACAGAGTTTGCAAAACAACATGAGAAGAATTGTGAACAGGGCCAATTTGCCACAAGATTTTGTTCCATCAGAGTAATGATTATTAAAATTCATTGTTGGGAAATATGATGAGATTCAATTGATGTTTGGATTATGTAATTAGCCAATTCAAGTTGCTTCCTACCTATATATATTTGCTATTAATTGCCAAGTAAAACCACGGTTCAATTGTTGTTGCATCTTTGTTTTCTGTCTACTATCAGGGAAGAAGTAGATGTGAGATTCCCAAGACCCTCTGCAGCATCAATAATTGTGAAGTAGATGGGATCAATTTTTTGTTGACATGGCAATGGGTGAATAATTTGAGGAATGCCAGAAGCATATGAGCTTTCATTGAGATTGTTTTCCGGTAGTGTGCATATGCTTTCTCATGTCCAAGTTTGGACTAATTGTTTTTCCAAAAAATATGGAGCATCATGTAGCAGAAATAGTCAATGGCACCCCTCGATCTTCAACGTATTGGGTACGAGCTCAAGATTGGCCATTAAGGGCAGGATCTTTGTGGTCATTCTCATAAGAGGATTTCAACTTTATTCATGTCCCAACTTACAAAGTACTATGTTTTCTAATTTGGTCATCTGTAATGTAGATACTCTTTAGTCATCTGACTGCTGTATTTCCGCAGATAATTTCCTTTCATGTAAGAAGAAAACAAGCTGACTATTTCACTTTTTAGAATGAAGATTACACTTAATTCAAATCAATTTCCCCTTTTACCTTTTGTTATGTTTCTATTTCTCTTCCTTTATCAAGGCACCATGATAGAAGAGATTAAGTTACAGAGCTTACTATTTACTGCTCTTTATTTACAAGTGGCCTTTGGTGAATAGATGCAGCTTTGTGCAATAATTTAGAAATCAATTGCAATTATACTATTGTGAGATTGTCTTTGAATATGTCCTACTACCGAAATTATATATATATATGTCTTAGAAAACTAAAACAGGAAAAAAAAAAGTTATTTTGATTGGATTCCAGCCAAATACTGATAAGGATCATGGACTCTTCTTTTTATTGTCAAAATACAGCTCCTTTTCTTTTTCAACCAAACATTATTTAGGAATTACCTGTGTTGCAACCCGTTGCATATCCTTGCAGAAGCTTGACTTTTCTGTTCTTATAACTTCATCTAATTTTTTTTTTATCAGTTCTTGATCCTTTTAGTTATTCAATATGTCTCGGTCTTTGCCAAATATCAGGAAACTTCCTCTTGAGGCACTTTCTAATAAACTATTCCCTCCTTGAAGCTCCTAAATTTAATGAATTCAGCATCTATCTGTTCTTTATTTTAAACTACCTACATTCCTCTATATTCCTCCTTTTTTTCCAAAATGTGAATTTAACAAATTTAGAAAATTAATATTGAATTACACTATGAGAAAGGGCAACTAAAAGGTTTAAGGACCTCATATAGCTATGCCAAGTAGGCAATCCTTTGGGGTTTTTTTTTTTTTTTTTCAAATGAATATCTATATTGATGGGTTTTCACTGTGAAATTGGTTTTTGGGAGTTGGTGTGAATACAATCTTACATCGAAAAGAATTAGAATGATTTATTTCCTTTGGTGTTAATGTAGGAATTGGACTCAGCCACCGTTCCATTTTACAGATAATGATAACGATGACGGTCACACTCCACCTAATTGTAATTCAATGGTTGTGTGATGATCACAAGTTATGATTGTTGATATAGAGGTTGTAGTGGTTGGTCAATGTTGCTTTGGGGTTGGCTAGCCCTCTCCATGAGATCAACAGAAGCCTTCATTGTTCGTCTTGGTTTTGTGTTAATTATTTGACAAATGAAATGATCGTGTGCAATTAATATCTACCCAATGGGGCGGCAACATTGTTTTTCGATTTCTGCTCTTAACTTACAGCTTATCTCATATAAGAATTAGGTTTTGATCCCATATCCCCGCTATGCATCGGGGCTTGCCATATCTTATCTTTGTGTGGGAAGCGTTTGGCAATCTCTGAATTCGAGCAGACCATATTGCCAATCCAAGATAAGAGACTATGAATCTCATATGCCCCTTCTTATGAGTGTGAATATAAACCTGTGGCCATTTATTTCATGACTTATATTCCCCTGTATCCCATCATTATCTTTCAATTGAATTGTTTGATGAAAATTCCCGTTGAACATAAATTATTAGTCCATAATGCATTTGTTTTAAATTATATATCAGTGAGCATATATATAGAAAATACTTTTGTTGATATGCCAAAAGAGAAGCGAATAGTTCAGTTAAAGGTTGGGTATGATTTCACCTTTGTTTCCCGGTGCTATTTCCTTTTAGGATTTCTTTCAGTTAGCTCTGTTCTATTATTGCCTTTTAATCAATTCTGTTAGTTTTGTACCAGGAAGCAATTATGATTTATGAGGCGTGTGATGAGAAGGAAAAAAAAAAAGAAAAAAGGAAAAGGGATGGGTTTGAACTTTGAAGAAGGAAGAATGAGTGCAGCAGAGGCTGCAAAAAGAGATAATAAGCAGAGCAGCAATGAAGGAAGATCAAATGGAGATGAAAATGAGGAAGAAGTCATTATCCCCCCTAAACAGGTGAGCTTCTCTGAAACAATATTAGAATCTCTGTTGGGTATCTGTTTCCAAATTCTTGGGAGTTTTCTTTTTGGGAGAAATTAATGAAACAGTGACAGAACATCTAGAACAGTAACTTGAGAAACAAACATGATAATAGTGGTAATAGTTTAGTTGAAAGGGAATGGCATTTCGCTTTTCAATGTTTAGGGCGATGGAGAAGGGAACAACATCTGCTTGGGGATGGACTGATATTTGTTCATATTTTGTGGCTGATGTGGTTTGTATGTTGTTGTCTCCTACAGGGAACAGGGAAGAAGCAAACAAAAATAAATTGAAGGCTGATTGAAGAATGATCGTGTTGGGGGCTTTCAATTACAGTCTTAGTCAATTAGTATTGAAGTTTAAGATTATATATATTTTCCTAGAACCATTGCTGATGCTTTTTATGTATTCCTTCTTATTAAGAATTTGGATAATTGAAAGCTTTTCTGGATTTCATAAACCCTTTGTTGGACATAAAATTACAGAGTTGTTGTTGAATAATGTTTTTAGCCAATTCATATGAATAAACCATTCAAGCAATTGAAGGATGCTTTACAAAGTTCTTTATGTGATCAGAAATCCTAAGGCAATATTTCACATTCAATCATTATCAATTTGCATCCTTAGATTCAACCACACAGGATTGGATGGTACAAATGCCTCCAGCTTTTCATACTTATGATGAACTTCCAACTATCAAGGAGACAAAAACCAAGGTGAGATAAAAATAAGAAAAGGACCTAACACAACCTTATAAAAGAGGAAGAGAAACCATTGAACAAAGTTGGACAAACGTTGACTAAGAAGTTCATTATTCGATTCCCAAATTTATTCCTTTATATGAACTTAATCTAAAATTTATATTAGTTTCAACAATAGATATATTTAAAAGGATCCTGCAATAAATAATATTTTTAACTAATTTTTTTTTAAAAAAAAATATGTTAAAGTCCAAATATACAAAATATACTAATCTATAACGGAATGTATGAACTGCATTAGAAAGTAGAAACTACAATAGAATGGGATAAATTTTCACATTCTCCCAAAAGACAATACTAATCTACAAAACACCGATGGTGGAGAATCTTGATTCATTTTAACTAAACCCCCAA
This sequence comes from Corchorus capsularis, assembly GCA_001974805.1. Taxonomy (NCBI): domain Eukaryota; kingdom Viridiplantae; phylum Streptophyta; class Magnoliopsida; order Malvales; family Malvaceae; genus Corchorus; species Corchorus capsularis. The sequence continues at coordinate 15,007 of AWWV01011354.1, forward strand.
TGTACGTGTTACTATGCTATACAATCCTAACATAGATTTCTCCATTTGAATATTGCCTAGATTTTCATATTTATAATGAAGACGCTCCATATTGCCTTCAACCACACATAGAAACTTATAACACCCGGAGAATTGGCACTATAAGAAACAACTAAGGAATTTTTAGAATATGATAATACTATAGTCAATCATTTAAGAGTTCGTATAAAATTCTCCATTAGCTATTAACAATATGATCTACATTTTCAAACTAAAACGTTAGAAGTAAAACACAAGAACATATGAGAGATGCATCACAAAGGAAAAAAAAACCCCGCAGTGAAGCGCGGGCAGTTCTACTTTGTGGGGGGTATTATTATTCTACAACAATTGGGAGACATACTTTGTGCTTTTAGCACAAACTTCAAAATAATAATTGGCTCATCACGGGTGGCCCTAGGAAACCCGTTAGTCAAACCGTTTGTATAATTGTGATAAGTTTTGATGGAATTGATAACTTCACTTATGAAATTAATATATTAATTTATCTAAAATAAAATATTAATTGTTCTGATTGAGACGATGATGATCGTAGAAATTGATTGATATGGGAATGTAGTATTGTACGTTGAAGTTCTATAAAAGAATTAGAAATAATAATGATTCAGGTCAAATTCGGATTAGTCAGAGCTTTCAATAAAGATATTTGTGGCTAAATTCTATTAAATTATGGTTAACTTTTAGCAGTTTATTGTATTTAATTTCTAAAATACTATAACAATATGTTTAAATTTTAAGATTTATCATTAAAATCAATCAATAAATATTATAATTTAAGGCTAAACAATAATTATTATATGGGTATTATTGTCTTACAACAATTAGGAGACATTCTCTGTACTTTTAGTACAAACTCCCAAATAATAATCTACTCTTCTCGGGTGCCTCTGGTGAACCCATTAGCCAAATCATTTGTCTAATTGTGATAAGTTTTGGTAGAATTAGTAACTTCACATGTGGAATTAACATATTAATGTATCTAAATTAAAATATTAATTATTCTAATTGGGATGATGATTTTACTCAAAAAAAATTGAGATGATGATGACAGTAGAAATTGATTGATATTTTGAATGTAGTATTGTATGTTGATGTTCTAAAAAAGAATGAAAAATAATATTGATTCAGATCAAATCCGAATTAGTCAGAGCGTTCAATAATGATATTTGCGGTTAGATTCTATTAAATGATGGTTAACTTTTACTAATTTCTTTTATTGAATTATCTAATATTAGATTGACTAATATTGATGTAGTATTATGCTTTTGAAGTTATACAAAGGGTTTATGTTATGGCCTCTTAAACGGTTCCTTCAATTCAATTTTGAAGATGCATATAATATAACTACCATTTATTCTATGGTATGACTAAGATCCATTCTAAACTTTGTCCATATTATTGAATCCCATTAGAAACATTTAAACTGATTTAGAATCAGAAATTCGAGGCGCGGAAAATGGAAAACAGAGTTGGTATTTGTTTCTATGGCGTATAATCTAAATCTTTTGAGCTTTTATTCCATACTGCAGGGTCTCTCACAGATATCATTTGTTTTCATCGAGACTGTACTGCCATTGAAAAGTATACACACAAGTTTAAGTGGCTCTAATTTTCTTATGACTTTTATAGGGAGGAAGCGAGGATTCTGGCGATCCAATACATCAAGGATGATTTACTAGAAATACCATATTTTCAATTATGGAACAAATGTTTTCCGTCAAAAATATGGTTCATATGTTCCCTTTTTTCAATTCGTGTTAATAACTAATTGTTGCAACCGTGATTTTGAGATTTTAAGCATGTATAAGAAAAAAATAGATCAAGCTGAATTTTAGATGCTTTAAATTAATGCAGTAAGTTTTCGACAGAAATGCTCTTAAACTGCTGTTTACCTCTAGGTGTTTTTGCTAAAATAAGATTTCAAACAGATATTAAAATTATAAATTCAATATTGTAATTAGAGATTGCAGATGATCTATAGGAATCTTCCACAAAAACTACATTCATCAATATTTCTATTGAGTAGAATATAGATACAAACAAATTTACATAGACATGGTGCCAGTTGCAAGTTTGAAATTAAGAAAAGGATGATTACCAAGTAAATTAGGGATGAAATAAGGGCACTGGCCATCTGTGCCTGTATTAGAGTTAATGTCCTTTAGCTTTTATTAGGACAGTGAATGTTTGAATCTTTTGTAAGCAAGCTTTGCAAAACGAGTCTTTACTAAGTGAGTGATAACTGAATCTCTTATCAGTTTCCATGGAGAAGAGCCAGTCCCTAATTGATAGTAGTATGTTAGATAACAGTTTAAAAATACTAAGTCTGCTATACTATTTGAAATCGGTGGAGAGAAAATGATCTATGGGACTCCATTTAAGAGACTGAATTTGAGACGAGTTAATGTCTATTTTATAGTTTAATTCAGAATTCTAATTTTTAGTGTTTTGAGTTGCAATATTTATGTATTTTTTTGCTGTTTTGTAGAAAGCAAGAAACTCTGGACAGGAACAAATTCTAATAAATAGTAAATTGAAGTGTTAGAAATTTAGCATGGATAAGGGTAGTTTTACATAAAAATTGGATCGGTTGCAGCTTTTGAAATTATTGAAAAGGGATTCACCAAGAAGGAAGACAACTAATTACTAACACAGGAATTAGCATAAGAATTATGTTGGAATGCATTCAGAGAACAGAGACATCTGGATAGGTTTGGTATCAAAATTAGATAAGGGACTAATGAAAACAAAAGGATATTTCTACTGTGACACAACAATCAAAGAACAATGCTAATCCAAAACCATTTAGTATAATTGTATCGAATAAATTACATTAAATACAGTGGACAAAGGAAATCCAACACCGGGCCTCACCTCAGTTTAGTTCAATCTAATGAGATTAGATTCATTGAACAAAATCAGATAAGAGGGCGTAGGAAGCAGAAGGCCGTATCGAAAGAAGAAACAATGATAGACTTAGCAGGAAACCTTTACAGATATCTCAATATACTTATAACACTCTACTATAAATTCGAACACTCCAATCTTGGAACTCATAGAAAAAATCAAACCTATTCCCTCACTCTCAGGAAAAAACATTCTGCTAAGGTAAGTGAAATCTTCATTATATATGAAATTGTATTAACAACAAACAACAACAAAACCCACAATCTTGCCTTTGCGTACTCAGATGGAGCAACTTACAATTGCCCAGCTTTATCCCTCTCGCCTCAGACAAACAATACGTTTAGGTTGAAATCTCAATTTGGTACCAAACCTTTCATGAAATGGGCGATTTAGTGCCAAACCTTTTATTTCGTCCGATTTAGTACCAAACCTTTTATAAATGGTCCAATTTGGTACTTTTTTAGGTCTTCCAGCGCGTTTGAAAAACATGCGCGTTAACTCACCATTAAGCTTAACTTTTCCGTTACCCACGTGTATTTTAGACTGAAATTAGCCTTTTAACCATTTTCTTTTCTTTTATAATTATTTCACTCTTATTTATTTCTTCCCCGTTAATTATTTCTTATTTTTCCCTGAGATAAAATTTCTTCTTTCTCTCAATTTCTTCACTTCTCCATTGTTTAGGGTTCTCTCTTTCTTGTGAAGTGCAACTCGATCTACCCGAAGCATGAGTTCAAGCAGTTCTAGGTCCAGGTATTGATTTTCAGTTTTATTTGGGGTTAGCAAATGGGTTCGGGTAATTGAAGGGAAATAGATCTAACCCTTATTTTTTATGATTTGCAAGTCGAAGCGAGGCAAATCGTTCAGATTCAAGGGGTTATAAGTTTATTTCTTCATGCTACCCGATGGAGTTGAACTATGAAGGAGAACAAATGTACTGTTATTGTAACATCAGAGCACCAATATGTACTTCTTGGACAGAGGATAATCCAGGAAGAAGATTTTATGGTTGCAAGAATTATGGGGTAATATTTCTTTAATTTTCGGTATTTTGAGATTTTTTCGGTATCTTGGATTTGAAAGCTAATTTTTTTTAGTTTGTTTTGGTTTTTCTAGACACCAAGTTTTTGTGACTTTCATGACTGGTATGATCCAAAAATTCCTGGAAGAGCAAGAGAGATTATATTGGAGCTGAAGAATAGAGAATGGTTCTTGTTTAATCAAGCAAGGATGTTGAAGCAAGAACTGTCAGAAATGAAGGAAAATGCGGTTCACAATGTGACTTTCATGACTGGTATGATCCAAAAATTCCTGGAAGAGCAAGAGAGATTATATTGGAGCTGAAGAATAGAGAATGGTTCTTGTTTAATCAAGCAAGGATGTTGAAGCAAGAACTGTTAGAAATGAAGGAAAATGCGGTTCACAATTTGGAGGCTGAAATTGTTGCAGAAAATTTTAGGCTTAAAGAGGAGGTCTCTAATTTGAAGAAAGAGGTTGCTGCAAGGGAAAATGTAAAATGGTGGAAATTTTGTTGTTTATGTTTAGGTTTAATGATTTTGCTTGTTGGAGTTAAGGCAAGATTTGAGAAACAATATTGTAACTTGAAAGCAATATCTTAAGTTATGCAGCCAGTGTGTATGTTTAGTGTGTATGAAATGAAATGAAAAATTCCCCCTATATCTCCATTTCATGTGTGTTGATGGAAAAGACCTGATGAATGCATAGGAATCAAATCATACAATTTAAAAGGCTTAAAATTCGTTGCCAAATAATAGGCTTGAAATTCGTTGCCATATAATAGGCTTGAAATTCTGCAAATATCCTACATTAGATTATGTTTAGGGTATAACACACCCCATAATAGGCTTGAAAGCCTTTAAATATCCATAATACCTACATTAGCTTTCACATATCCATAATTCCTACATTAGCTTAATGTTTAGGGTATAACTGACCCCATAAGCAACATCCTCAAAAAAGTAATTTCCTAACTATTACAACCCCAATCAAATTTTCTGTTTGCCCTTGCCCTTGGAACTTGCACATGCAGTTGTCACACTGTCCTGAGTACCATGCAGAGGCACATTGTCTTGCATCTTGTCTTCACTAGCAGAAAATTGCAGTCCCTATAGGCAAAAACAGTATATAGTTATCAATAATTTATTTTGCAATTTAAGCTCCCAAAACCAAAACAGATTATATACAAACATGACTACCAACCTCATTAATTTTCAAAGCTTCCATTCTCTTCTTGAACTTATTGTGGGCATCACGTTGGAGAGAAGTGGCAGTAATTGGTCTTTGATTTGCATATTTAGCCTGAGAAGCAGGGCTTGATCTTTCACCAGACACATTGAGCACCTTGCCATTGTTATCAGTAACTGAAAATCTAGTTTTCTTTTTAATTGGTGCATCTGACTTGGCTTTTTTCCTCTTACTCCCACCACTCTGAGCTTTTGAAGATGAGTTGACAGTAGTAGGGTTTACTGTAGCAGAATGCTGACTAGGCAAAACAACAGATGCAGTAGCTTCTGCATTCCCAGAAACAGAACTAGCAGCTTGGCTTTTTGCATTTGCAGACAGATCTGGGATCTGAACAAAGACAGAAGCTGCTGAAGATGACTCTGGGGTTATGTTTGAATTGGTTGGGTTATGTGTTGAAGGTCTGCAGTGCACTTCTTCATGGGTCGGAGTTTCAAGGCTGGTTGGTTTGCTGTAGAGTTCTCGGCAGTTTGTTGTTCCATTTCAGAAATAGTTGAGGAAGCTGGAGGATGGGTTTGCTGGGAGAAGAAAATAAATGGTCAGTGGAGACATATAATAAGGAATAAAGAAAGCATTGAATACCCAATGTCACAAGAAGACAAAAAAGTAAGAAATTACCTGAGTAGCCCTTAAGTGACAACTTCTTATGTTGTGTCCCTTTTGTCTACAAAGCCTACAAGTCATAATCATGCCCTTCCTAGACATGCTTGAGGAATCTTGCTGACTAGGCTGGCTGGGCTCATTAATGGACTTCTTCCTAGCAACCTTAGGTCGTCCAGGCCCTTGCTTTTCAAACTTTGGAGGCTGTACAGGTTCATTTTCACTCTCTGGCCAATCTTTCATGCCCGGCATGGGCTGAATGGGCTTGGAGTAGGCTTTCAAATACACTTCCTTGGAGTACCAAGAAGAAACATAGTCAGCCACATTGCCCCTTCTGTCTGTAATTGCACAAATTGCATGTGCACAAGGAACTCCACTCAGTGTGTATCTTCTGCAGCTACAGGTCTTCTCCTCAAGCCTTACAACATATCTATTCTCCCCATGCTCAACCTCATATCCATCAACCCCATTGAACACAACACGGCAATGTTGTGCAATCTTAGAACTCTTATCAATTGATTGCCAAATCCTTGGACCTAGCCCATCTCTCCATCTACTGACTTCAATATTCTTCCTCACTATCCTCTTCATGGCTTCTACTCGCATTAGCTCAAACAAGGAAATGACTGGCAGTCTCCTTGCCTTGAGCAATGTCTTGTTGAATGCCTCGCAGAGATTGTTGTCTGCTACCTCTACTAGTGAGTCAGTCCTGAAAAAGACCCTACAAACCTTGGGTGGATTCGCATAATGTTCAAAATCTTCGGCTGCTGTAGGTCTGATTGCTCTTAGCTGTTCTAGAATCTCTTCATACTCCCTTATAGTGGGTGCCATGATAAGTCTCCAAAAAAACTCTGCCATCTCGTCCCCCTTATGGCCTCTATCTTGCCAGTTGACCCAAACATGCCGAGCACAAAACCTGTGCTCAGATTGAGGGACAACATCTAAAATAGCTCTGGCTATGGCCTGCATGATAAGAAAGTGAAAGACAGTTAGGAAATATGATACTTTGAGGAAATTTTTGTAAATGGAATTTAACTTACAAATTATGGCTTACCTTATGCTGATCACTCATAAGAGTGAATCCAAACCCATCTCCTAATCCAAGATCTTCTTGGAGGCACTCTACAAACCACTTCCATGATATAGTTGTTTCATCCTCCACCAATGCCCATGCAACAGGAAACATTTGATTGTTTCCATCTCTTGCAACAGCACATAGAAGTTCACCCTTGGTCAATGTCTTCAGGAAGCAACCATCTAGACCAATAAAATTTCTGCAACCATGTATAAACCCCCACTTTAGTGCATCAAGACAAATATACATCCTCTCGAAAAATGGTAGTCCATTTGGATCTGGCCTGACAGTGTCCATTTTGACACTACTCCCTGGATTGCTCTCTAAAATCATGTTTCTATAACTCCACAACTTTGCAAACTCTTGTTCATAATTCACCACAAAAGTCTCAATGATTTTCTTCTTTGCTCTCTTCACCATACTGAGTTTCACATCCAGCTCTAAATCAGCAGTAACAATTTCCTTTATTGCCTCATATGTCAAAAAGAGCATAGCCCTTATCTTCCGCATCAGAAACTCTGTCAGAATCTTTGTGGTTAGCCTCGGATTATTGACATACACATTATTACATTTATGCTTGGAAATGAATTTCCTCACTTGGAATGTGTCCATAGCATTATTAATTGCTCCATATATCATTCATGGGCAAGTTTCATGAACACAGACCCCCCTGACCCATTTCTTAGTGTTTTTCTTCCACTTAACACCCTTCTGTTTCTTAATAGCTAATATACTGACAGCATGTTTGAAATCTTCAGAGTTCTTGAAAAGCATTCCCTTGCAGATATACGGAACAGCAGCAGTATCATCAAACCGAGGAAACCTACCAGTTCTTGTTGTAGCATCATTCACAATTAGCTCATCATCACTCTCAATCTCTATTGGGGCATCTGAGTCGTCATATTCACTGTCTATATGATAGTCTTCATAATTTACATCACTTTCAAAGCCTGAACCATCACCATCGACAGCCTGAGATGGCCTAACAGATGGCCCTCCATCATCATTAGTTCGATGTTCTTCAGAAATTTCTTCTACCTCCACCTCAACTTCATCCTCACTTTGAACATCATTTTCAACCTCAACCTCCACCTCAACAGGTTCACCATTCTGCTCCTCAGGACCCAAGTTTTCCCCCCCAACAACCTCATTACCATTATGATCTTCTGCAGGCCCATTCTCTAACAGACCAACCATGTGAACATCATCTACTCCATGTTCTAGATACACATCGATGAAACCATTGTTTAAATATATTTCACCAGTCATATCTATAATGGAATCATCATTGATAATCGGTTTCAAACCATCACACAACAAAAACCCAGGCCTACGATAAAACATTCTGATAACATTTTTGTAGCCAGACCTCTCACATAATTTTTCAAACTCATGAAAGCTAAGCTTGTCAGGGTCAAAATGCAAATCATTAACACAACCTCCAACATATTCCAATTCTTCATCCACACCAGAAAAATAACCCTCAAAATGAAATCTAATAATGGCAGTTTCAAAAACCATTTTCACCTATTCAACAGAAAAAAGTTAACTATATTATACTACAAAATAGGAAGCAATTTATGTAAACAAACACCAAATTATCCAATATACATCAATAACCCTATAACAGAACCTAACAAACATGATAACATAACAATTCAAACCCAGAAATATAGTCATATTTCAATCCCAGAAAATTCAAACCAAGAAATATAGTCATATTTCAATCCCAGAAATATATAACATAACATTATATTGAAGCAAACAGAGCTTTTTAAACCCAGAAATTTTAAACCCAGAAAACCCAGAAATTTGGACACAACGCAAAACTTAACAGATTTCGAAAATTAGGGTTTTTGAACCCATTAACATTTCGACCATGGTAATAACCCTAAACCCACTAACTAATCATCGAAACACCCAAAATACAAGACAAATCGACTAACCTGAGAAAACCCCAAATTCTCGCTTCTTTTTCGACGAACCCTAGGTCACAGCGAATTCGACCAATTTCACCCACGATTCGACCTTTACTAACAGATTCGAGCCGTACTATTTCGAAGATGAACGAAATCGATCGATTTTCAACAATGAAATCGATCGAGTTCGAAGAGAGAGAACAGAGAGAAAAGAGAGAGAAAAGAGAAATTCTCGGGTTGAAAGGGGTTTAATTTTCGGGCTGAAAGGGTTTAAATTTTTTTAACCCTTTAAGTCAATTAAAAATTAATATTAAAATTCATATATTTTAATTTGTTTTATTACTTTTTCCACGATTTTTTTTTTGAAAATTACCACGTGGCTATTTTTTTTTCAAAAAGTTAACGTTAAACGCGCGACTGAGCGCGTGTCTGTCACGGTCTAACGGAAGACCTAAAAAAGTACCAAATTGGACCATTTATAAAAGGTTTGGTACTAAATCGGACAAAATAAAAGGTTTGGTACTAAATCGCCCATTTCATGAAAGGTTTGGTACCAAATTGAGATTTCAACCAGACGTTTAAGAGTTGCAAGGTTTTGGGATTGTATTGTACCAGGCACCGGAAAATTCCAGGGAATTGCATTTATTGGAACGAACAGCACTGTGGGTTTTCTACAATTTCTCTTCTTTTAGAACATTAACTATATGTTTATGGGTATTTATACTACAAAACTAATCCAAACTATTTGCCTACAGGGTAATGGAATTCATGTCCAGATTCCACCAACTGAAGCTGAAAACATTAGGCCAATGCTGATAGAAGGCATGGTTTATGACATAACTGGATTTCGTGTAGGAGCACCTACTGCAAATAACATAGCAGCTCCAACCTGCTATGTTTTGTTCCTTTCAAGGACCACTATCTTCCAACCAGCTGCTGTTGACATAACAAACTATCCAAGGCATTTTTTTGACTTCACAATAGAGAATCATCTGATTTACTTGGCCAACCGAGACAAATTCCTTGCAGGTGAAAAGACGATTAGTTCATGATATAATCATCTACTTGAGAAACAATTTTGCATCTAATAACAAATTGGTTAACAATCACATGGCAGATACTGTTGTAATGATTATTGAAGTCACCCAGTTGCAGCAATCCACCTTCTTGGAGGGAACATATCAAGAAGGAGGGATTTCTTCATAATGACAATTTAGTAAGTTTCTCATAACAACTACTTAACTACTAACCAAGATAGTCTTATTACAGAGACTCTGATAAGATTCCTAATTAAAAACCAATTAAATTACAGTAGTAGGTTCCTGAAAATCACATTGGGAGAGAATACTTACAGCTGCCTTGATATAGAAGCGTTGACCACAATGGATCCCAAACCTGTGATGATTTTCGCGGGGATGATTGTTAGAACTTTCAACAGAGGCCCATATCTCATGTCTTGCTCTGATTCGAAGATATATGTGAATTTGGAAATCCCAAAGGTTGCCTTAGTTAAGCTCATGTAAGTTTTTTCTAATTTGTGATTCAAAAACCAGTATCTTTGTTCAAATTTCCAAATATAAAATAACACCAACCTTGAGACAGGTACCAGCAGATGGAAAGACCTGTGGAGATCGGACCAAGAACCCCAGAAATTGCACCCCAGTGAAGCTAAAAGGACAAGGAAAGTGAGGAATTTCAATTAGGAAAAAAATAATAGTATTTATGTAAATTAAGGTTTTGATTTTCAGAATCTGTTATTGTCTAAATATTTCAGGAAGCATGTTTCTCTATTGAAATAGAGAATAGATGTTTATGTGGGATACAATTTGGCTTGAAACTTGAAAGTGGTTTGTATGGGTTAGTTGGATATGTGTGAAAGCAAAATCATCAACTTTATTTCCTTTACTTTTGCAAAATCCAATTAAAAAAAGGAATTTCACAATTAATCTTAACCTAGGATTCGATGTGGATGAGTTTTGGTGTTTTTTTTTTTGGCAGAAAGATGAGTTTTGGTGTTTAGTTGACAATGTTGATGCAAAAAGGGTTCATTATCTTCCTTATCAAGGAATCATTTCGAAACACTATTTTCTTCAACTATCAAAAATTGAGATCAATCAATTCTAACACCAAAAAGGATATTTAAAACAGATATACTATAAACCATCTATGACCATAAAACCAACAATATAAGAAGCTATTTAACACTCTTAACTTTGAGATATTGACTTCATAAGATAGTTATCCAGAGAAAAAAACTCCTACAAAAACATTTGATAAGAAAACCATACTAAGAAACAGTTCTAACTGCAAGTTGAATAGCAGTAGCGTGTTGCCTTAATGTTTTATCAAATGAAAGATGTAAACTTGATTCCAAGAAGTAAACTGATATACTTATGGTCGACTACAATTTTGATGATGAATATTATTTACTTATTTTTACAAGCAGAGAATATTAAAATCCACTTTTCATTGAACCTTAAGATATCTCTATCAGCAAGATTATAGACATCAGCGATTCAATTTCCTTTCCTTTTGCGAAATCCAATTGAAAAATAAATTCCAAAGTTCATCTTAAACTGGATGTTTGTGTGAGTGAATTTCCTGGTCTTTGTCATGTTTCATTAGGTGAATGTTTTTTTTTTGTGAAAAGGGTTTTGTTATCCTTCTAATAAAGGAATCATCTCGCCAAGTCAATTGATTCAATTTGTTTCAATTGTGAAAAAATGAATTCTACCAAGTCAATTAGTTCATTTGTTTTAAATTGAAAAAAAACTTTTGGTTCAGTTAACGAGCTCATGATAAATAATGAAAAATTTGTCAGATTCTTGTTTGAGTCTCAAGTAGATAATTTGTCATTGATTAAAAAATTCTTTTCATTATTAACATGAAGAATCTTCTAAGAAAATATACTCTAAAACATCAATGACACGAGAATTATCCAGCTTATCTACCTTAGTAGCAACATTAGAATTACCATCTTTTAAACAAACCATTGAAGTAAAAATTATTAGATCAGTTTCAAAGCAACTTTAACCAAGGTGATATCCAGGGCTTCAACCGAACATAAAAAGGTCTTAAAAGGATAAATACAAGACAGTAGTATAGAAAGAAAACTATTCTCTAGAAATTATAACAAAAAATTGAAGACTACTTTCTCAGTTGACCTATAAAAAAATTACTTCAGCGCCTTCGAAGGCAAAGGAATTCGAGCAAATAAGGAAGCAAGATCATTGCTTTGTGCAGATTTCCCAACTAAATATGTTTGACAAAAGGACCACTATCCTTCAACTGACTACTGTGGACATAACAAACTATCCAAGGCATTTGTTTGACTTCACAGTAAAGAATCATATGATTTACATGGCTAAACGAGACAAATTCCTTCAAGATAGATGAGAGAATAATTTATGATATACTTATCTACTTAATAGGAAATTTTTCATCTATAACCAATATGTCAAAAATCACATCAAAAATACTATTAGAATGCCTATTCAAGTCACCCCCACAAGAAAAAGACTAAAAAAAACATTTCAAGAAAAGAGTAAGCTAAGAAACAGTTCTTACTGCAAAAAGTAACCCTTTCTCCACTGTAAACTAACTAATGACATATGTGGAATAATTGATCTACCTTTTGGAGTTGATAAATCTTATCGAGATAATATCAATTTCTCTTGAATTGCAACATTATCTCAATTATTACAATTGCAATTTAATAAGCATGATTTTGAATATCTATATCTAGCCTAATTTTCTGTAAAATGAAAACTAAAAAATTAGCTAATGGATTATGAACCAATGTGAATGCATGCTTCAAAGAAGGTTAGATGTGAAAAAAGTATGCTATTTTCCATCCTTCTTACAAAATTCAATTGAAAAATCAATTAGCTAATTACTCTTGATGTAGATTTGGTGTGAATGATTGCTTAGTTCACAAAGTTTGTGTGATGGTTTCGTTGGATGTGAAAGAGGTTGGAGGTTTTTAAGTGACTTCGCAGAAGGCCGTCTACATCGTTTTTGACCCATTCCTATTTGTTTGGCCACTTCCTTGCTTCGATACTCTGTTTGTTCGAAGGATCAATTTATTGAATTTCTTGACTCTCTGATTTTGTTTTAGGCTGCCTATAAATTAACATGTTGCTGATAAGAATTTGTCACTTCAATATTCATCTTTCATAGACTTCTTGGTATTTGTTCTTTTCTATTTTGTTTTGGCTAACCTTTGTTCTACAAATATTAATTGTTTCCCTTTTTGTATTTGTTCTATTGAATTGATTTCCTTTGTTCTCGGCTAGCGAACAAACATGAGGGTTGTGAAGGTTTTTAATTTAGGCATAACTATTGGACTGCCTTTCTGCCTTTCTCTCCGCTTTATCCAGTTGATTTCTTGAGGAAATGCTTATTCAAGTCAACCCCAAAAGCAAGAGATTTCATAGAAACATCTCAAAAAAGGAGCAAGCTAGGAAGCAGTTCTTGCTGCAGAAATTAACCCTTTCTCCATTGTAAACTAATTGATGATATATGTGGACTAATTGATCTGCCTTTTGGAAGTGAAATCTATGATTTGTTAACATTCAAATCTCAGCAGCAACAACATCAGAAACAATTTTATTTGTCAGGATGAAAACATTAGATTCAAGATCAATTACCAATTTTTCTTTGGTATCAACACTTTTGATAAGCTACATCAATCCAGGAATAACAAATGACATATATGAAACACTCAATTAAGGATCATGTTATTAGTTCATGCATATATAGATATATTATTATATATATAATATTTCATTTTTCTGTGATGTATAGCAGTTTTAATTATTGAATCCCAGTGAATGGGTTCTATATTGCTCGACTCTGCTGAGGTAGCAGATTACTATAGATTATTCATAAATCTTATTAGAGTTCAGATTTGACAAGAAAAAGAGGTTAATAATCTGATAGTTTTAGTTTAAGTTATTTCTGTCAAAAAATCATAGATCAGATAGTCAAAGGTTCGATCTATTTCTAAGGAGCATATATACTATTCAATTCGACTTCATAACTATCAGAGAAAACGAGGTCATGATTATTTATAAGAAATTTGCAAGTTACGTACTTGGGTCTCAAAAGGAAAATTTGTCATCCATTCAAAACTTCCCTTTATTATTAACAAAGAAAAGAATCTTTTAAAGAGATATGATCATACATTCATGTGAATTTTAAGTTTACCCATATAGTATTTTAAATGAATTTTAGTTTGGAATGTGAAATTTTTTAAAATTTTATATTTATTGAGGTAGAAGTTCAACATAAAGTTTGGTACCAAATAAATTTTTCTTTTATTCAATTAAGGATCTTAATAATTAAGATACGATTCGAACATGAAGTTTAGCTCCAAATAAATTTTTTATTTATTTTATGGGTAGATATGAACTTCTAAACATTGGGTAAACTTAAAATTCACATGAATATATGATCATACGTGTGGTTTAGCAAAGGGTTATATAATTTAATATACGTATTATATAATCTAATAATTAATAATGGAATAATTTATGATTAAAAAACTAATGGAATTATTAAAATATTATTTAGTAATGCCAATTTAGAAATATGTTTTAAAAAAAGGTACAATTGGAAATATGTTTTAAAAATAAGGGTACAATCGGAAAACATAAAGTTTCCTCTTATTCGTACTTTTATATATAGTATAGATATAGATATATCTTAAAGGTAAATTAATAAAGTACATATAAAATTTGAAAAGGTTAATGACATTATTCATCTGGAGAAAAAATTGGTAAATGATCTGACCAAAACCCAATCCGAACCCGAATCAACCTGAACTCAAATTTAACTCGAACCCGAATCAAGCTGACCCAAATTTAACCCAACCTAACTTAAGCTCGAACCCAACCTGACTTACCCGAAAGCCACCTCTAGCTCTGAGCCTCTGAATATCAAACACACTTTTTATGATACAACGTATACCCCCATATTCTTTAACCTTCATTTCAGACAAAGATGGATTGTCTGCTCCACCTTTGTAAATTTTGTTAACAAGTCTGAGGAAAGAGTGATGTTTGTAATGTCTCAATTTTTTTTAAGACTTTTTTTCTGTAATGTTGTTCTTAAAATCAATACAAGCTATTCTTTTCTGGACAAAAAAAAACCTCTTATACTTTACTTGAATCAATTTGTAAAGGCAAAAAAACAATGATCATCATCAATTGGATGGACTTTTCTGAATTTTAGTCTACCTGCAGCTAATACCACAAAATAGAATCAATTCAAGGTTAAAATTTACTAATTTTAAAGTCAAAATAAAATATTGGCCTTCAACTTTTATTAGTTTTTACTATCCCATTTGGTTTTCTTCAAATGAAAATAAATATGCATTTATCACTAGATAAGCACAAGAAGTGTTTACTATGTACCCTTTAATTTCTTTCAACGAAACACACCCAACATTTATCAATCTTAATAAATGAACGTGAATAAAAGCTAAAATAAGAGAACCTGAAAAATTAGGATAAAGATTATATATATTATTATTTAATAGCAGTATATGATATGCCAAAAGCCTATATTCACAAATTCCAAAGAGTCAAAACTAATCTATAAATTAAACTAGATTAACTCCTTGATGACCAAGAAAAGATAAGCACTACTCAAAAAATTATATCATCACAAAAAAAGTAAAAAAACCCCTTCGGAACAATCTATTGTTTCAGATTTAAAAGAACTACAAACCAACTCAAAAATTCCAAAAGAATCTGAGAATGAACCAACTCACAATCTCTATACTCAGACCCAACCAAGAGGGACAGACAAAAAAGACAAGAATTGGTCGAATATGGGACTGTGTCCACAATATTTCTTGAGTTAGGTTTGGGATTGCTTTCATCGGAATCGATTACCAAGTAAGTAACATAGCATATACATGTCTTTGATACTGTAGAATTAAGTACCAATACATGAAACAACACTGACTAAAAATATTTGTCATTTTCAACAAGGGAAACAGGATACACATCCAAATCTCCGAGGATCATGCCAATCTTTTCAGACAAATCCTCATTGAAGGAACCCTAGGCACTTGAGATGGTGAAATAATTGGCTCTGCCCTTAGGCACCCATTAGCCAAACTATTTGTTTAACTATGTTAACGTTTGATAGAATAAATAACTTCACTTACGAAATTAATATATTAATTTATCTAAATTAAAATATTAATTATTCCAATTGGGATGATGAGACTCTTAAAATCAATAAATTATAATTTAAGGCTAAACAATAATTATAACAGGGGTATTATTGTCTTATTACAACATTTAGGAGACATAATTTTACCGCAAACTTCAAAATAATAACCGGCATTCCACGGGTTCCCTTGAGATACCCATTAGTTAAACCGTTTGTTTAATTGTGATAAGGTATGTGACAAGCTCTAGACTATCCGCAAGCGCACGGAATCGTCGTAGTGCAACCCAAGTGTCGTATCCACAAAGACAACGACTTAATTATTACTTGTGTTAATACTAGTCATTGCAAACAAGAAAATAAAATCAAAAGAATTGGGTTGAGGTTGATTAAACACTAAATTAAACTAATCCTACCTAAGTGAAATTACTTGATCTAATGTAATTAACACTAGGAATTGGAAATTCACCTAGCCTAAGGGAGAAACAAATTGGTAATCCATGAATTGAGTCAATGGGGTTTCAATGGGATTGCACTAGCCTAACTATGCACTCCGTCGAGCTACACAATCGTGTCTAACCAAAAGCTTAACTATCCGTCGATATCTTAAACTATTGGAAGACCCATTAAGCACAAGCAACTATTACCCATCCAATTAATCATTGATTATGTCTAAGCAACAATTAAATGGTTTATTTCTCTAATGGTCTATGACAAAGCTTCATCCGTCGATACCTCACAATACCAACCAATATAAACACCAAGATGGCCAAACAAGGCATTTAATAGACAATAACTAGAGAAATAAATAAAACCCATAAAAATTAGTTCATCAAAAACTCAATCCAAACATCCCAAATGTTTTCCCTCAAACTAGGTTTCAATCCAATCCCTAGCTTGGGTTTTAGCTAGACATAAATATTATAGAAATGAAAGAACAAAAACTAAAATACTAAACATAAAGAGAGAGGAAAGAAGAAACTCTAATTCTTGAAGTTGAATCTTGAAGAGTGATGAAGACCCAAGTTGTTTCTCCCTCTACAAGCTCTTCTTCAAGCTCCATCCATGCTCTAGATCTCCTTTCTCTCTCTAAGACTATTTTACAAAGGTTGTTTTTCTACCAAAAATAAAAAGATGTTGGAAAATGGATCATCTGTTTCTCTCTCCTCTAACCAATATATACTAACCAACAAAAGCCTAGAAACAAACAAACAAAATATCCTTCTTCTATGTGGCTGACACGTCACATGATACTTGATAAGGTTGGTGAAATGGACAGCTGGATTCAAAGTTGTTGAAGCTTGAAACGGTTGGGTTCCAACTTGAAACCCTGGGGTTTCAAAATCGAAGTTTCTGCCACTTTGAGTTGTCCTTGTAAAAGCTTGAAACCTTGGGGTTTCTTTATCCTCCAACATGAAATTTTGTGCTAGTCTCTTTCTACAAATCCATCTTCAAATCCCTCTTCCTTGCTTCCTTTTTGTCATTTTCTTTTCCTTTTGGTCCTATGACACAATAAATTCAAAGTATGAGGGAATCAAGCCATAATCACTCAAAATTCAACTAACTCAATCAATTTTGGCTAATAAATTTAGGTAATTTAAGCATATAAAATATGCTTATCAGTATGGTAGAATTAATGACTTCTTTTATGGAATTAATATGTTAATGTATTAAAATTAAAATAATAATTATTCCAATTGAGATGGTGAGATCCTTAAAATATACATTATTCCAATTCAGATGGTGAGGATCGTAGAAATTAATTGATATTAGGGATAATAATTGACTCTTCACAGGTGCCCCTGGGCACCCATTAGCCAAATAGTTTGTTTAAATTGTGATAAGATTTGGTTGAATTGATTATAACTTCACTTATGGAATCAATATATCAACTTATGAAATTAATATATTAATTTATCTAGATTAATATGTTAATTATTCCAATTGAGACTTAAAATCAATAAATATAATTCAAGGCTAAATACTAATTATTATGAGGGTATTATTGTCTTACAGTAATTAGGTGACATACTTTTAAGACAAAGTTTAAAATAATAATCAGCTCTTCACGGGTGCCCATGGAATATCCATTGGTCAAATCGTTTATTTAATTGTGATAAAATTTGATAGAAATAATAACTTCATTTATGGAATTAATATATTAATTTATCTAAATAAAAATATTAATTACTCCAATTGAGAAGATGAGACCCTTAAAATTAAATATTCATTATTCCAATTCAAATAGTGAGAAGCATAGAAATTGATTGATATTGGGAATAATAACTGGCTCTTCACGGGTGACTTTAGGCACCCATTAGACAAACAGTTTGTTTAAGCATTGGCGAAATTAATTACAACTTCACTTATGGAATCAATATAGTAATTTATCTAATTAAAATATTAATTAATCCAGTTGAGATGGTGAAATAATTGGCTCTTCACGGGTGCCCCTAGGACCCATTAGCCAAACTGTTTGTTTAACTGTGTTAAGGTTTGGTGGAATAAATAACTTCACTTACGAAATTAATATATTAATATATCTAAATTAAAAATATTAAATTATTCCAATTGGGATGATGAGACCCTTAAAATCAATAAGTATAAATATTATAATTTAAGGCTAAACAATAATTATTAACGGGTATTATTGTCTTATTACAACAATTAGAAGTCATACTTTTAGCAC
>AWWV01011355.1:0-15384 GCA_001974805.1 Corchorus capsularis
AAAAAGTAATTTTTAACTTTTAAATAAAAATAATATTTATGAATTAATTAACAAAATTAAGAAGGTAATAATTAATTTTTTTATTCTTAATTATAATAGTTTAAATGTCTGTATTATTAACATTGCAATGTAATTGAGTAAAAAATCTATCACCATAATAAAAATATAATAATGTTGAAAAGACTAATAAAAATTATTAAATAATAAATTATAATAAAATAAAAATAATATAAAAATTTATAATAAATAATA
Source organism: Corchorus capsularis (assembly GCA_001974805.1). Classification (NCBI taxonomy): domain Eukaryota; kingdom Viridiplantae; phylum Streptophyta; class Magnoliopsida; order Malvales; family Malvaceae; genus Corchorus; species Corchorus capsularis. The sequence continues at coordinate 253 of AWWV01011355.1, forward strand.
ATAATAATAAAGTTACCTAAAAGATATTAATTATTTATTTAATATTATAATTATAAAAAATTATAAAATTTCAAAATTTCCAAAAAAAAGTGGCGGATCTTTTTCGCTCTAAAACAACTATAACAAACATGATAATGCGTCACTAATATCTGTCACAAGCGTCAAAAATTAAAAATTCAAGAAAGAAAATCTGCCCGAAAAAGTTACTGTCACCACTTTGTCACAAAAACTGTCACAATCAAATAAGAAAGCTGTCACAAACACTTAATTGTGACAGAAAGCTTGGTCACAAAATGATGTAGCAAAAACTTATTTCCCGCCTTAATGATATTGTGACAGATGTAGTGACAGGAAAGTGTTCTGTCACTAACATCTGTCATAATATCTGTAACTAAACTTGTCACAACTTTTACATAACATTTGTAAAGTAAAATATGTCACTACTTTGTCACTAGTCTGTCACTAACCTATATTTTTGTAACAGAAAATTTGTGACCACAAAATTTTCTGTCACTGTTGCCCAAGTTTCTGGTAATGTACATATGTTATTGGCACATTGCTCATAATCACAGAAGAAGTTGTCCATGTCCATCGCATAAATCGAACACATAGAAGAAGGAGACTTAGAATTCTCAGTATGCAGTAAGAATTGGTCTTATGTAGTTACTTGCCATCCATGTTAAAAATGCTTTGAACAATACAAAACTAAAAAACTCACATCTTAGTGTCAAATATTAGCAACTAGGTCCTCAACATATCAATAAACGATTGACAGTTGGATCAAATCAATGAATAAAAGCTCTTAGAGACTGTCCCAAGACCAGTTATTGTTTTTACAGGTGTTGTAGTGAGAGGAAGAGAGAATAACTGGAAATTAATCTCATGCTTTGCCACCAAACTCTACATTAATCACCAAATGAATGAGACTACGATGGTGCAAAGTTTTAATACATTCTTCTACGAAAAAAAAAAAGGAACATCTTTATTATTAAACTATTATATCTATTTTTGGTTTTCTAATAATTGATAAAATTTAGGTACAACAATGTCAGCGAAGCGGTTGAAGTTATCCCAGCAGTTGTGTTTTGAGACCAAAACAAAGTGTCGCATAATTTTAGAATGACCACATGATAATAATCTGTATTGCTTTAATTTTTAATCACCGGTATCACTACATGTTCACATTGTGAATGTGTCTTATAATTTATATATAGAAACTATTCACGTCAAAATTTACTTTAAAAAAATAGATGCGCAACCTCTGATTTCCATTCTAGATCTTGATATTAGTTGCAATGGACTATGTTGTTTGAAGTTAAACCTCTAACATCCATTCTATATTCTGAGATTCCTTTATAAAAGAAGCACAAAAACATCGATGGATGAAAAGCAGCTTTTGATCTTACTTTTATAAATGACTAACTACACCTAAAATCTTAAAATCATCGATGTGTTATGATGTGTTAAGTCAATTCGAATCGGGTCTGTTCTTTTAAACAAACTAAACTTATTCATCAGACCGCAAAAATAAAGTCTCTATAATAGAATTAGTAAAGTCGTCAGTGCCCAAATAGAACTTTTCAATATATTCTTTTGTTCCAATTGAATTTAGTTTCTCTCAAGTTTTTTTTTTTTACATGAAATTCTTCCAAAAATCGAATTTATAAGTGATATGTAACAATTCATTTCACACCTCAATACCTACCGTAAAAAAATTGTCTGTGGCCTACAGCTTCATATTTATAAGGAAAGTGACTATTCAATTCCAATCTTGGTTCTCAACTTCAATTTTAAGGACTAAAAATATATGACCTGTTGCAAAACGCAGGTAGAATCCATGAAAAGTACTTTAAGGAGGTATTACAGAAACCCGCAGCGAAGCGCGGGGTGACCCCACTTGTATATATTATATAAGGAATTAACATCATCAGAATAATACCCTACACAAATAATTCTAAGCATTATTGACACTACCCACTTACAGATTATCAAAATTTGTTAATTAGGAATCTGTTTAGAGAGTAAGCAGTCCGAAACAACAATTTCGGTAGACACCGTGATCTTGTTTGGGCCAAATATAAGCTTGATCTTGTTTTAAGTCTAATAATGATTAATTTATAAGTTTTGGTTAAATGTATAATTGTTACTTTCCTATCTTAGATTTGTCTCCTAGTCATTTGTAGAACCAATAATTAGATTAGACTTGCTAGTTAGAGCACAAAGAAATTTTTTCTTATCTTAGAGAATCGTAGGTGAATTAGGTTTTCTTAGTTCTATATATAAGTTATAAGTTAACCAGCAAACTTGGAAAATGAACGAATTACAAAATATACCGCATATTACTTTAAGATAAATTGGCTAGGAAACAATGGAAAAAAGAGAGCCAAACAATTTAAGCATTGTCAACAAGTATCCTCTGGTCGCTTGTATGAAATTTTAATGTAGTTGCTTAATTGATGTTTTAAGTATTATCTCCTTTTTTATGCATATAATAAATACTGTTGATATATATACTCGTGGGTGACTATTTTTTTTTAGTAAAATTATATTGTTTATTTAAAGGAAAAATCAAATCGTATATAGTAATAATATTATTTATTATACTTTTATATTCATTTATATATATCTGTCAGCAAAACGTAATATCTAGCATGTTATTCTAATTTGAGTGTATAATAGCTTATCTCATTTTAAAATAACATGGCTCTGATACCATGTTATCATGTTTGTTATGTAAAAATAAAGTTATATTTTTTATAAGAGATTACTTAATGAAAAAAATGGAAAATATATCGTAACACGACTAACATTATTACGTTACCGACCAACTCTGTTTTTGCTAAGAAATAATAATTGGATATTACATTAAATTTTATGCGGGTCTGTTTGCCGTTATGTGTCTCATTTGATCCGCTTTTATACCCAAACCCAACATGTCCTTAATTAAAACCTTATTAGTTTATTGTTTGTACCGTTTTCAATTATACTAGCAGTCGACAGCCCTTGTCTTTATTGTTGTTTTCAATTATCTATTGGCAGTTAGTTAGTTACAGTTTGTTTAGGAAACTTGTTTGTTTGTTAATTATGTTGATACTAATTGTAAACGCGATATTATTTTATTGTATAAATAACTATTGTCAAATGAAACTCAAATTCATTGTAAAATAAAATCATTTTTCCACGTTCTTCTTCTCAACTCTATGTTACTCTGAAGAGCTTATTCTCGAAGATTATTTTTCCATCTCAGCTTTCCTGAATTTTATTCCTCATATGAATTAAATTTGCTCTGATACCAATTTATATGTGTAAAGATAAAGAAGAAAATTAATGAAAGATAAGAAGGAAGAATAGGCTTATATGTATAATATGATTTTTTTTTAATAATTCAACCCAACATGAAAGTTATATTGAACATAAGTACATATCTAACTTTGCCTCGATTTATAGTATATATAAAATAAACGATTCTTACAAAAATTATGGCAAGTCGTAACAGTTTTGTATAAATAATCTAAACATTAAATGTGATAAAAGTTATAATAATGCAATTGCGTACTATGCAAACTCTTCATTAATTCACTAAATTGCATAAGATAATTAATCTAACTATCCACGTCTTTTCGACATTCATTATATACAGTTACAAATTTTATATTGATACTTCATAATTATGCATGATTGTAGGTTAATGTCCTTAAAGTATACCAGATTTAACTTTCAGAGTATTTCGTGGCAAACTACATGATCTTAAAATCAACTATTTAAGAAAAAATTATTCGAAAAAGTTGTAACACATGTCCATGATGATTATACTGTAAGAAAGGTACAAGATTTCATCTAAAGAACAATTTGATAATTGCGATTATGCATAATTCTGGATAAAATTATATGATACATGATTCATGTGTAAAATATGGGTATACTCAATCATAAATTGTTAAAGGCAAATACAAGTTTCATTATCCTATAGCACTTGTGTCAAAGACATCGCAAAGAAAAGATGAATATCGAAATATAGAAGAAGAGGAAACAACTTTTCAACAGAGGTAAGGAAAAAATTATTCAAAATAGATGGATTACAACATATAATCTTTATCTTTTGACAAGATATGAATCTCACATCAATATTGAGGTATACTTTGGAATGAAAGCAGTTAAGTGCCTTTAGATATATTTATATATATAGATAGGACACAACAAAGTTTCTGTTTACATTCCAGAAATGGATGAAGATAATATTATTGATGAAATAAAGCAATTTCAAGATTCAAGATGGGTATGTCCTCATGAAGCCAAGTGGCGAATATATCAATTTGAATTAAATGAGATGTTTCCTCCAGTAATGAATTTGCAGTTGCATCTTCCTAATGATCAAATGATTTATTATAAAAAAAAAATCCAAAACTTGCAGAATTTTGCATATTGGAAAACTGTAGACAAAACAATCCTAATCGAATATTTTACAAAATGTGCCAATGATAGCGTTGCAAGACGATATTTTTATGCAGAATTTCATGAGCATTATGTGTGGGGGAAAATGTAAAAAAAATAGTTAGAAAGGAAAATGATAGAACCATAATTGGACGCATTAACAGTGTATATCCAAAAGAAGATGAAAGATTTTATTTAAGACTTCTGTTGAATCATGTTAGAGGGCCTACTTCTTTTGAAGATTTATTGGCAGATGATGGAAAGAAATATATTTCATTTAATGAAGGAGCTGAGAAAAGAGGCCTCTTGGAATGAGATGAAGGTATCCTATAGTGTTTGACTGAAGCAACAACATATTAAATGACAGTAGTTCTTTGAAAATTATTTGTTATAATATTGTACCAGTGTAATCCTGAAAATGTCTGAAGACTATATGATAAATTTTTTGAAGAATGTCTGAATATTTCAAAAGAGAATATACAACAGCCACCACAGTAGAATCCAAAACATTGGCAAGTATCAATATTTTTTTAGAAGATATGTATCAATATCATGATTTCATAAATTTTGACATATTTGTGTAAATATTGGGACTCGAACTCTAGTTCTTGAAGATAGAATGCAAGCATCCAACCATCAAAACAAGAGAAGAACTAGTGATTTTAGAAATATTAATGTATAATGGATGGAACAAGAATTTGATTTTAACTTCTTAATAGTATATTATTATTATTGATATATATTTTGCAGTTGGTCACATCACAATACACCTCATCTATTGTGGTTGAAGCTAAAACTAAGAAAGTCAATCAATTAAGAAACTTGTACAAAATATTTTCTCCAATTATACTCGCTCATAATTTTAATTTATTTTAGGTACTCATTATATTAATTTGCAATTTTAAATTACAGTCTCATATATACTGATTTATGTAACTTTTTTATTTTTTAGGATGTATATCATTTAAATTGCAAATTTCTTCTAATACTTTGTGTTCTTTTAAAGTAACTATCATGAAATTAACAACAAAGAGAATCCATGGTATGACACTTGCAATAAATGTAGCAAGAAGATTGAATTTTGTGATGATGATACATGGTGCTATAAATGCAACAAGAAATAATTCAGTATACCAAGGTAAGAAATTACATATACATTTATAAGTATGATTTATAATATAAAAATTATATAAGAAAATATTACATTATTGAATGAATAGATTACATGCTGAAAATGGACATTTATAGTGATAGCAATGAAAAAGACTCAACCACTTTGTCTAACGAAGTGACACAATATTTTATTGGATGTACAACTTTAGAGTATATCGACAGCATCAACAATAAGGTCATTATTAAAATTAATAATTATTGTGCATTATTTTAAAAACAATCCTATGTATATTAAATAATGATTATTAATTATAGGATGCATCAAAGGAATGGGGGAATCCAAACTATCACAACAAGAGTACTTCAATGCAAAATCGAGAATTCAAATTCTCGGTTAGGATGAATGAAAGAAAAAGATCGATCGCAACAAAAAGTTGGTATTGGTTGTATCAAAACACGAAATAATTGAAAAAGAAAATCAGATTGATACAAATAAGAAGAGAAAGCTCAGGAAGAGGAAAAAGGCTGATGGAAGTAAAGATGTATTAAAGAAGAAAAGAATTAGAATGACAAGTTTATTTTTCGTAGACTATTAAGCATAATTATACATTTATTATATACTTATACTTATTTCATTTGAATTATTTTAATATTTATTATTTATAAAGATTATTTTAATTTTTATGTTTTATAAATTATTAAAGATATATATATATATATATATGAGCTAACAACTCCAATTCCAATGTGCTTTAGTTTGACATTAGGATGACTCTGTAATTGAATTCTAATTCCCGAACATTTTGTCAACTTATAGTCGTAATTAGTGATGAATCAAGCCTAAAGTTGAGGATTTTCACTCTGATTTTATTCCTGACTAGGTTTCCAGCTCATCAAGCAACATATTACATGAAAGACATTCCTATACACAAACACATACTAGAATCTTCAAATGCAGTATTTTTATCAAACATGAAGCTAAAACACTGAATCAAACTAGGAAACATTGATCTGCACTTGATTGTCATTTCCAGCAACCCCAAACAAGAAAAATACGATTTATGCTAGTTTTACTAGTCAAATAGAAGCAAACTATGATGAATATTCAGAAACACCACTTCTCAAACAAAAGAGTTTCACCTAAAAACGCAACCCTATAGGCTATAACCACAAGAACTAAACACAAGTGACTTATACATGCTAATGCAATTGGGGAATAAAAAGGAAAAAATATGGAATGACAGTTTTCATTTGCAAATTTGTTTCTACAATTTACTAAATTTTTATTCTCCAAACAACCATTTATGAAGAAAAGTAGCACTTGTAATTAATATCTTCACTCCGCAATGCGAATAAACTTATTTGATTTGCAAAGACCCGAAGGCAATAGTACAATTAAACTTGTGATGCCCGAATGCATAAATTGAAAGATTGTTTTAGGCTCCTAGAGGAAAAATTACCAGAGGTAAGTTAAAGATGTTGGAGATTTAATTAGTTAGTGCCATATAACTTTGGGTTCTCCTTGTCATTAAAGGATTTTAATTGATGGAACTTAAAATCCTAGTTAGATGAGACTTAAAGAGGTCCATAAGGATTTAATACTCCTATTATGGTTAGAACCTAATGGGTTTATTATATAAAGGGATGAACCCTCTCATTCTCTTCATAACAAATACTTGACGGCTAGAGTTTTCTCATCCATCAGAGAAGCCATAAGAGTTGAAGGTAGAAAGGGAAAAATCATCAAGTTTGAGATTTTCTGCATTAAGTTATGGACAAAGTTAAGTTGTCTAACTATCTTGATTTCATATTATATATGATTGATTTATTCGGGATAAAAGATCCAACCATGAAAGCTATGTTCTAATTTTCATCATAAATAGAAAATATGCTAACAATTGGTATCAGAGCTTAATTATAAACCCGAAAAATTACCATTAGAGATGAATTCATGGTGTTCTTGAAAATTGAACACATTAAATATTTAATTGTTTCCACTATATTTTATGTGTGCAAGTTTATCGCAAATTGTTTTTATTTTGAAAATTAAATTGCCGAGTTGCTATAATGATTTGTGTCAAGTAGAATTCGATTATGATTATGATATAAACTAAATTTTACGTTTGCTTGAATGTTGCTGTCATGATTTGTACCAAGTAGAATTCAATTATGATTATGATATAAACTAAATTTTACGTTTACTTGAATCGGAGCTTGGTGAGTTAAAATTGAATTTGCCGTTACAAATTGCATAAAAAATTGTTGACTAATTTCTTTAGTAGTGCGATATCGTAAATTATATTGCTTTATGCCAATCTGAAAAGTAGATTCAATTTTCCTATTAGCTAGATCATGCCTACTTAGGTTAATTGAATTGTTCTGCCATAATATTATATTGCTTTTGATATTCATATGCATAATGATTATATATGATTTATTGGTATATGATTTAAAATTTTATAGTCTAGCGATAATACCATAAAGCCATTGCATTGGTTAATTTGGCTTGAAAAGTGGTTGACATTATGGCATATATGGCATATGTTAATTATTGATGCATGTATTTAATGATGGAGTTGGCTTCTTTTGTTGATTAAATTTATTTATGCAAAGGACAACTACATGCATAAATTTTTTATGTTTTCCCATGTAAGTTTTGGGTTTTGCGATATTAAGGATGAATTATTAAGTGTATAATGAAAAGAAAACTAGTTAGTCACCAAAGTGGCCTAGTTTAAAAAGAATTTAGACACACTCAATTGTATTTTTCAATATTATTCATGTCATTGATGTTGATATAGCACAACAATTAAAGGACATGAGACGGGTAAAGTTAAACATTAAAGACATTCCTTAGTTGGTTATTAACCATTACAAGTTGGTTTGGCATTGTTTGACTTATAAGGAAATTATTTCGCCTATTAATGTATTCTCAACATAAATGTCTATCGTATTGTGAGCCTGTTAGTCACCACAGTGGCCAGGCTTGATATGTTATTTAGACATTAGTTGTAAATTATCAATTGTTCATGTATATATACTAATTATTTTTTTAGTTTTACATTTATATAAAATAATTAGTATATATACTTTTTTTGAGGTAAAATAATTAGTATACTTTAGTCTTCAAAATACAATTATAAAATATTAGTAATAAAAAAGACTGCCTAAAAATTTGTGGCGTGGAGGGAAATCCCACCAATTGAAAATTTTTGGTGATTGGCAGCATTTTAATGGGTAGGGTCCACCACAAAACTCCAAAGAGGGTTACAATATATATAAATATATATAAAAGAGAAAATGTTCTGAACATTAGGTCAGCCGCTACCTACCAGTTTTCAGAGGAAAAGATTTCTTTATTTGTCTCATCTCGTCAGGTATCATCTCATCTGCTTTTGCTCTTTTCTTTTAAGGTTAACAAAAAGCTCAAAAATCTCTATCTCAACTAGTCAGATCTAATTCATATATCTTCTCTTCATCTCGTCTCAGCAGATTTCATCCATCCGTATCAACAGATCTCTGCCTTTTTTTTAGGTAAAACTTTTTTATATTTAATAGTATATAGTACTATATTATATATTATATAATATATCAAGTTCTTACTTTTTTTATGTTTAAACTTTATTTGTGTAAATCTTTTAATTTATTTTAAGAAGTTTATTTCTAGTTAACAAAATTTTTAGTCGACTATTTCTTGTAAATTTGATTGCTTTATTTTTTACAAATTTGATTACTTTATTTATTTCTGGTAAATTATCATGATTGAAACCTTGGTGGATTGGAGACATTTCAATTATGTGTTGATTTCTTTATTTCTTTTTTAATCTTTTTGATTGATGATTTTTATGAAAGGTTGCTCTCTATGATTGTTATGTTCCTTCATAAAAATATATTGCAACTGTTATTTTCTTTTTATAGTTACAACATGGTTAATAGGGATTCTGTTGAAAACTCAAAAATCCAAACCAATGCAATTGAGCAATCCATTGTTCCTGCTCAAGCATCAGGGGAGGCAAGAGAACAAGGTAATCTGTTTTTTTTTTTTTGAAAGAAGAAGAAAGTAATCTGTTATTTCTTATATTATTGTTTTGTTTCATTAATTTTGTTTTTCATAGGATATTATAAATAACAAATATTCAACATAAAAAAGGAGGACGGGGACCCACCATTAATTAAAAGCCGGCAAAAAAGAAAGCAAAAGGACAAGCTCTTAATATTCAATTCCCTGCACCTTTTTACAAAGTGTGTAGTAAACATGCAAATTTATTCAAGTATGAAGTTTCATGCTGCATCAGGACAAATGCACCACTCCAGGCCCTCAAATGGAAAATAGTCTCCTAAGACAATAAGAAGGCAATTTGGACGACTTTAAAGGTAAAAGTATAAATTTTAATTCTTTTAGGTTTTTAATTTAAATATTTTTATATATTGATTACTAATTTGAATTTATTTTATATTCATTTTAGAATAAATTTAACCTTCCACCTGAGGTGAAAGATTATGTCATGGAACAAGTTCAGAGTCAATACAAGAATCGTCAATACAACTTGCACCAAAAGTATCTCAAGAGTAAGGATTGTCCTAATGATGTCTGTGATATCATGACTTAATTAAAAAATTAGAAATAATATTATTAGGAATTAATTTGGGATTTATTGAGTTTAATTGTTAATCTAAGTTGAATAAGTTGGTTGGAGGGCTAAATTGATTTGGATGATAAGTTAAAGGATTTAATTGAGAGGATAGGACAAAGGAGGGTCAAAATCATCTTTTTGCCCCTAAGCATATAATGGCCAAAAATTCCTTCTTCTTTGGCCGTTCTCTTCTTCCTCCTTCCACCAAATTTTGCTCTTCATTTTCTCTCTCTAACCGACCCTCTCTCTCTCTTAAAGAATCACACACAAATCTTAAATAAGCTAACATGCAAGGATGCCATTAGAATCCTCTCACTTTCCTCAACCATTACATACCAAGAAATTTAGTGATTTATGGAGATTTATGGGTTTTGAAGCTTGAGAAATTGGGAGTTACGGGTTAGCTTGGATTTTCCACACTTGGTAAGTGTTTGACTTGTATTTATGGTTTATGAGATAAATTACCTGGTGCTAAGTTGATTATTGGTATTGTTATAGGAGATTTTGGAGCCAATTTGCATTTGGAGTTTTGGGTGAAGTAAGAATTTGTTGGGTAAGTGAATTGTTGTGGAAATTATTGTAAATTGGTTGTTAAAGTTAGTATTAAGCTTGGAAATGCATTGGGTATGTTGGAATGAGATTTTTTGGATGAAATGGAGTGAAATTGGCATTTTTAGGGACTGGATAAAAAAAAAAAGGTTTTCGCCGGAATCTGGAAAATTTCCAAGTTCCGGCCGGCCAAAGCCCGCCGGCGTCAGGCAGGCCGGCTGGCTTGCGCAGCAGGATTGGGCCTGCGCGCGACCCAGCTAGGCGCGGCCTGACTGTTGCAGCAGGCCCAGGCCTGCTGCGGTTGGGCCGCGTGGCCTAGCTGGCTTGGGCTATTCACATGGCCCAGCCAGTTGGGTCAGACCGGACTGGTCCGGTTAAACCAGTCTGGTTCGGGTTTGTCGGACCGGTCCGGTCCAAAAATAATAATAATAAATAATAATTTAAAATCCAATTTTACCCCTAAGCTTGTTTCGGACCCTGGAATGAGTAAATTGCCCCAGAAAGTCAGAATTGGTTAAAGAAGCGTACTTACGGGACAATACAAGTGAAATTACTAATTTACCCTTAGTGGGAAAATTACGATTTTACCCCTAAACGCTAGAAAATGCCGATTTAACCACGGAAAGAGCCTTTAAACTCTTTTAACCGTTCCGAAAGTGAATAAAGCCTTAGTTGAGCATGTGTATGAGTCTAACGGATCATGTTGTATTTCATTTGTACTTTTCTTTGTTCATATTGAGTTTTAATATTGATGACTTTGATTTTTGGTTCCCTTCACTAGGCGATAGAGACGCCGGTCGGAACGTTTGATTTTGCTCATAGAGGACGAACCTTGGGGGTATACGAGACCCCGAACTGTGAGTGGGCTGTCCTCAACGGAGAACCCGTTGAGGAATTGTTTTTATTACTGTTTTAATAATATGTTTTATAAAAGGTTTTTATTAAATGATTTTGGGTGCATGAGCGATCCAAAATGGTTTTGAGCCGATAGTAAGCATACGGCGACTCGTGGACTGGACGCAGTTCAGGGAGTATGTATGGCTTGATTTGGTGGTATACTAGCTAGTACTTGGTTATGTTAGGCGGACCATCGTTATTGTTATGGATCCACATGATCCGTCGGCTCCAGGCCCGACACGTAAGCTAGCCGTTGGCGTGTGCATGGGAGAGCCAAACTGGGTGTATTGCAGCCACCACGCAATGCCGGACCCAGGCCAACGTTAGGGGGACGGGCATGGTTTGTATTTATACTATGATATGACGAAAATGCCCCTGACGGTTCCGGAGTTTGACTCGGGCCAAGGTCACTTCGGATATGTTTTAATGGCAGCCCCTGGTTTTAGATTGAGAACTGGATTTAGATACATGGTTTTGTTATCACTGATTGTTTTTATTAAAATGGTTTTATAAGTTGTTTTGGTTGTGAGTGCATCCCACCCTCTTCTGGTTCTCTTTTGAGGGTGGCCCACTCACTGGGTACATATTTTGTACTCACCCCTCAATTCGTTGTTGTGATTTCAGGATCCTAGTAGCGAGCTTACCTTGTTATGCCGAGTCGGTGGCTTAGGAGATCAACTTACTCCGTAGAGGTACTACTCAATACGTACGGGTTCCACTGACAGTCATAATTTATCCGTTTGTTTCCTTTATCTCTTTTAGATTTGAATTTGGCCTTAATGGCAAAACTTGGTTATGTTTCCGCTGAGTATATGCTCTGGAATTTGTTGTTAATTTGTTAGATATGAGGCTGAGGCTCTGTGGTTGGTCTTCGGTTTTCAGAACCATATGTTATTGTTATCCGTACTTGAGGTTTTCATGTGTTTCCAGAGTATAATACTTTTCATATTTATTATCTTTGCTTTGTTTTGGCCTTGATATTGACGCTTCGCGAGATCTCGTGTGCGTGTGACGCGCGACACGCATTACGAGGTATCGCGACGGTTGTCCGTGGTCGACACCGGATCGGGCGTGACAATTTTGTTGGTATCAGAGCCCGTTGGTTTTTTCTACTCCTTTCTGCAAGTATAAGTCCAGTGGAACCGTAGTGAGTCTAGCAAATTCCTTTTGAGTCACTTACTATCATGATTCCTTTATGTTATCTAAATAATATGATCTTTTGTAGAGATATGCCACCAAGAAAAGCTGCCGGTTAGGGTTGTGGACGAGGGCAAGGGCGTCCCCAGTTACAAAGGGTCTCTCGCCCGTTGCACGCAGATCCTGAGGAAGAATCCTCCGTGCATTCTACCCCCAGTGAGGATAGTGGGGGCAATGATGACTTATCATCACCGCCGCAAGGGCAACAGGTGCCACACCCACCTTGTTCCTCATATGATGCATTTATGGATTGGCGCCAGAGATATGGGGCCGCCCAACCTTCAGCTGCCTTTGGGTACCAGTTTCCTTCTCCTCCAACTGAATTTACTTCTGGTGCTGGTTTCGGTGGTCCTACTCCACTTTCTAAAATCTTAAAAGAAGTGAGAAATTTGGGGGTTGACACTTTTGTGGGTACAAAACATGCTATTAAAGCTAAGGATTGGTTGGATTCAGTCATTAGTGCTTTTGATGATTTGAATCTTGTGGAGCCTCAACGAGTGAAAATAGCATCGAGATTGCTAGATGAAGAAGCAAAGGCCTGGTGGGTCAGTGTAAAAGACCGTACACAGGGGGGAGTAACCTGGAAGAGGTTCGTATCAGAATTTCATAAAGAATATAACTCCAGGTTTGAAAAGACTCGTATCTCGAGTGAATTCATGGAACTAAAGCAAGGTGATATGTCAGTTAGTGAATTTGATAGTAAGCTAAGGAGGTTGGTCAGAAATATGCCTACAGGTTGTATGACTGAGCAGCTGTTGTGTACCCGATTTGCTAGCGGGTTGAGTGTTGAGCTGCAGCCTTCTATAGCTTCGCTGATTACAGATGAATCGAGGATTGTGCCATACAGTCATTTAGTTGATACGGCCAAGCAAGCAGAGTTAGTGGCAAAGGCATCTCGAAAGACAAAACAGAAATCTGGGTTTTTTCAGTAGATTCTTTAAGGGCAAAGGAAAAAGACAGGATTCAGATTCTTCGTTGGAACCATTTTCGAAAAAGAGTCGTAGTTCGGGCTCATCGGATGGCGGCTCACGTGGTAGCTCAGTTGGTTCCCCACAAGCATCGCGATTTGGCAAACCCGCCAAGGGGGCTAATTCTAATAATCAGTCTTCAAGGAGAGGAAGTGTTTGCAAGAATTGCTGCAACGACCACGATGGACCTTGCCCGTTTCTCGCTAAGTGCTTTCAGTGTGGTAGTCGGGATCACCTTCGTAGGGATTGCCCGTATTGGCGGAGTATACAGGATCAAGGAAACAGGGGTGGCAGGAACTTTAATACCGGTCGTTATACTACTGCTGCCCACATAGCTTCCGGTAGGGAAGCCTCTGGATCGGGGTCCCTCACTCGAGATAGAGTTCAGACCCGACTTTACACAATGACTCGAGAAGCTGCTCAGGACAACCCGAATTCCATTACGGGTAAGCCTTCAAATTGTTGTTTATGATAATAATATTTTCATTAAATTATTTTCCTTTTCTTTATAGTATATGTCAATAGAGTTAAAGCGTATGTCATGCCTAACCCTTAGGTACCGTTATACTGTTCCGGAATTATGCAAGAGCCTTGATTGATACTGGGGCGGAGCACTCATACGTAAGTTATGGGTTCGCTCAGTATGCTGACATACCATTGTCCCCGTTATTCCCGAAATTGATTGTTCAAACACCCTTCGGGGAAACCTTGTTAAAGACTGAAGTGTACAGAGAATGTGCTTTATTAGTGGGACATATGATGTTTGAAGCGGATTTGATTCCATTAGAAATTTATGACTTCGATGTGATTTTGGGTATGAATTGGTTGAATAAGCATGGGGCTCAAATTGACTGTGAAACCAAAACCATGATGTTGAAGAAACCCAACTTTCCGGTGATTAAATTTCAAGGTGAGATAGATGCTTTGAGAACTCGCCTCATTTCAGTTGTCAAGGCTAGAAAGTTAATTAGTAAGGGGTGTTTAACTTTTCTAGCCCATGTTAAAGATTTGTCACTCCCTAGTGAAGATTGCAGTAACATTCCTGTGGTGAATGAATTCTTCGATGTGTTTCCGGAAGAGTTGCCGGGTTTGCCTCCAGATAGGGAGTTTGACTTTGTGATTGATGTTGTGCCTGGCACGAACCCAATTTCTATTCCGCCATATAGAATGGCACCTGCTGAGTTGAGGGAATTGAAGATTCAGTTGAAAGAATTGTTGGATAAGAGGTTCATTAGACCAAGTACTTCTCCTTGGGGTGCCCCTGTATTATTTGTCAAGAAGAAAGATGGGAGCTTGCGCTTATGTGTAGATTATCGGCAGTTGAACCGGGTAACAATTAAAAA
>AWWV01011356.1:0-19574 GCA_001974805.1 Corchorus capsularis
GAGAATTGATGATTTATTTGACCAACTTCGGGGAGCCGGTGTGTTTTCAAAGATTGACCTGAGGTCGGGATATCATCAGTTAAAGATACGGCCGGGAGATATTGAAAAGACTGCTTTCCGAACTAGATACGGTCACTATGAATTTTTAGTGATGTCTTTCGGTTTGACTAATGCTCCAGCGGCTTTCATGGACCTGATGAACCGAATTTTTCATCCGTATCTGGACAAGTTTGTGATTGTGTTCATCGATGATATATTGGTGTACTCTGCAAATGAACATGAACATGCCCAGCACCTACGCATAGTTCTCCAGACTTTGCGGGAACATCGGTTGTATGCGAAGTTGTCCAAGTGCGAGTTTTGGCTTACTCAAGTTGCTTTTCTGGGGCATATTGTTTCCAAGGATGGAAGATGTGTGGATCCAGCTAAAATTGAAGCTATTTTGAAATGGGAGAGTCCGAGAACTGTTACGGAAATTAGAACTTTCCTTGGACTAGCAGGGTATTACAGGCGGTTCGTGGAAGGTTTCTCTCTGATTGCTGCACCGCTTACACGGTTGACTCGGAAAGGAGTACCCTTTGAGTGGGATGACAAGTGTGAGAAGAGTTTCAAAGAACTTAAGCAACGTTTGGTGTCTGCACCAATCTTAACACTTCCCACTAGAGGCAGGGGTTATGTTGTGTATAGCGATGCTTCTCAGCGAGGCTTGGGGTGTGTACTCATGCAAGATGATAGGGTGATTGCTTACGCTTCTCGACAGTTGAAGAAACATGAGGAAAACTACCCCACTCATGATTTGGAGTTGGCCGCAGTGGTTTTTGCTTTAAAAATTTGGAGACACTATTTGTATGGGGAGCAATGCCAAGTTTTTACTGATCATAAAAGTCTTAAGTACTTGATGACTCAGAAAGAGTTGAACTTAAGACAGAGGAGATGGTTGGAACTGATTAAGGATTATGATCTTATTATTGACTATCATCCGGGTAAGGCCAATGTTGTAGCAGATGCTTTGAGTCGGAAGTCATCTACCACCATGGCTAGAATTAAGTCTTACCTTCCTCAACTAGTTGGGATTCGCTCTGTGGGAGCAAACCTTATTGGTAGGTATCAGGGGACCCTTCTAGTTAGGTTCGAGGTTCGACCGACCTTGGTGGACCAAATTAGGGATTCACAAAAAGTGGATGGAAAGTTAAGTGCAGAATTGGAGAAATTGTACCTGGGGATGCCTAGTGAATATTCTCTTCGAGATGATGGAGTTTTACTAAAACTTGGTAGAGTGTGTGTACCGGACAATGAGGAGTTGAAACGGGCAATTTTAGAGGAGGCTCATTCTTCAGCTTATGCTTTGCATCCGGGAAGCACTAAAATGTATCGAACGATCAGAGAAAGCTATTGGTGGCCAGGCATGAAAAGAGATATTGCGGAGTTTGTGGATCGGTGCTTGGTGTGCCAACAGGTAAAGGCGGAACATTAAAAGCCTGCTGGAACCCTACAACATTACCAATACCGGAATGGAAGTGGGAGCATATCACATTTCATTGTTGGGTTGCCGAGAACTCGCCAAGGGCATGATACCATTTGGGTGGTTGTTGATCGGCTTACCAAGTCCGCACATTTCCTTCCTATGCGAGCCACTTTTTCCCTTGATAAGTTAGCTAGACTCTATGTTGCGGAAATTGTGAGACTTCATGGTGTGCCTGTTTCTATAGTGTCGGATCGAGATCCCAGATTTACATCTCGATTTTGGCCTAAGTTACAACACGCCTTGGGGACTAGGCTAAAATTTAGCACTGCTTTTCATCCCCAAACTGATGGTCAGTCTGAAAGGACTATTCAAACATTAGAAGACATGCTTTGGGCTTGCATATTGGAGTTCCAAGGTAGTTGGGACAACTATGTGGCTTTAGCGGAGTTTGCGTACAACAATAGCTATGAAGCTAGTATTGGCATGGCTCCATATGAAGCACTTTATGGGCGGAAGTGTAGAACTCCAGTGTGTTGGAATGAAGTTGGTGAACGGAAGTTGTTTAACGTTGAGTTGATTGACGATATGGTTGAGAAGGTGAAGATGATTCGAAACCGCCTTAAAGTAGCACAAGATCGGCAGAAGAGTTACGCCGATCACAGACGGAGAGATCTAGAGTTCGAAGTTGGTGATGCAGTTTTCTTGAAAGTCTCCCCATGGAAAGGTGTGATTCGGTTTCGCAAGGGTGGAAAGCTCGCTCCTCGTTACATCGGACCATTTGACATCGTAGAACGGATTGGTCCAGTGGCTTATAGACTGAATTTGCCCTTGGAGCTTGGGCGAATTCATGATGTTTTCCATGTGTCAATGTTAAGGAAGTACGTTCCGGATCCATCTCATGTTTTACAAGCATTGCCGGTTGAACTTGATGAAAAGCTGAATTTTGAAGTGCAACCTGTTGGAATTTTGGACCGACAAATGAAGAACCTTCGAAATAAGCAAGTTCCAATTGTGAAAGTTCTTTGGAGGAGTCAAACTATTGAAGAGATGACATGGGAACCCGAGGAAGCGATGCGCAAACAATATTTGTACCTTTTTGGTAATTAAGGTACGTTCGTTTTAATTTCGCGGACGAAATTCTTTTAAGGAGGGGAGAATTGTGATATCATGACTTAATTAAAAAATTAGAAATAATATTATTAGGAATTAATTTGGGATTTATCGAGTTTAATTGTTAATCTAAGTTGAATAAGTTGGTTGGAGGGCTAAATTGATTTGGATGATAAGTTAAAGGATTTAATTGAGAGGATAGGACAAAGGAGGGTCAAAACAGTCTTTTTGCCCCTAAGTATATAATGGCCAAAAATTCCTTCTTCTTTGGTCGTTCTCTTCTTCCTCCTTCCACCAAATTTTGCTCTTCATTTTCTCTCTCTAACCGACCCTCTCTCTCTCTTAAAGAATCACACCCAAATCTTAAATAAGCTAACATGCAAGGATGCCATTAGAATCCTCTCACTTTCCTCAACCATTACATACCAAGAAATTTAGTGATTTATGGAGATTTATGGGTTTTGAAGCTTGAGAAAAGGGAGTTACGGGTTGGCTTGGATTTTCCACACTTGGTAAGTGTTTGACTTGTATTTATGGTTTATGAGATAAATTACATGGTGCTAAGTTGATTATTGGTATTGTTATGGGAGATTTTGGAGCCAATTTGCATTTGGAGTTTTGGGTGAAGTAAGAATTTGTTGGGTAAGTGAATTGTTGTGGAAATTATTGTAAATTGGTTGTTAAAGTTAGTATTGAGCTTGGAAATGCATTATGTATGTTGGAATGGGATTTTTTGGATGAAATGGAGTGAAATTGGCATTTTTAGGGGCTGGATTAAAAAAAAAAAGGGTTTTCGTCGGAATCTGGAAAATTTCCAGGTTCCGGCCGGCCAAAGCCCACCGGCGTTGGGCCGCGTGGCCCAGCTGGCTTGGGCCAGTCACATGTCCCAGCCAGTTGGGTCAGACCGGACTGGTCCGGTTAAACCAGTTCGGTTCGGGTTTGTCAGATCGGTCCGGTCCAAAAATAATAATAATAAATAATAATTTAAATTCCAATTTTACCCCTAAGCTTGTTTCGGACCCCGGAATGAGTAAATTGCTCCAGAAAGTCAAAATTGGTTAAAGAAGCGTACTTACGGGACAATACAAGTGAAATTACTAATTTACCCTTAGTGGGAAAATTACGATTTTACCCCTAAGCGCTAGAAAATGTCGATTTAACCACGGAAAGAGGCTTTAAACTCTTTTAACCGTTCCGAAAGTGAATAAAGCCTTAGTTGAGCACGTGTATGAGTCTAACGGATCATGTTGTATTTCATTTGTACTTTTCTTTGTTCATATTGAGTTTTAATATTGATGACTTTGATTTTTGGTTCCCTTCACTAGGCGATAGAGACGCCAGTCGGAACGCTTGATTTGGCTCACAGAGGACGGACCTTAGGGGTATACGAGACCCCGAACTGTGAGTGGGCTGTCCTCTACGGAGAACCCGTTGAGGAATTGTTTTTATTACTGTTTTAATAATATGTTTTATAAAAGGTTTTTATTAATGATTTTGGGTGCATGAGCGATCCAAAATGGTTTTGAGCCGATAGTAAGCATACGGGACTCGTGGACTGGACGCAGTTCATGGAGTACGTATGGCTTGATTTGGTGGTATAGTAGCTAGTACTTGGTTATGTTAGGCGGACCATCGTTATTGTTATGGATCCACATGGTCCGTCGGCTCCAGGCTAGCCGTTGGCGTGTGCATGGGAGAGCCAAATTGGGTGTATTGCGGCTACCGCGCAATGCCGGACCCAGGCCAACGTCAGGGGGACGGGCATGGTTTGTATTTATACTATGATATGACGAAAATGCCCCTGACGGTTCCGGAGGTTGACTCGGGCCAAGGTCACTTCGGATATGTTCGGATATATCACTGATTGTTTTTATTAAAATGGTTTTATAAGTTGTTTTGGTTGTGAGTGCATCTCACCCTCTTCTGGTTCTCTTTTAAGGGTGGCCCACTCACTGGGTACATATTTTGTACTCACCCCTCAATTCGTTGTTGTGATTTCAGGATCCTAGTAGCGAGCTTCCCTTGTTATGCCGAGTCGGTGGCTTAGGAGATCAACTTACTCCGTAGAGTTTCTACTCACTACGTGCGGGTTCCACTGGCAGTTATAATTTATCCGTTTGTTTCCTTTATCTCTTTTAGATTTGGATTTGGCCTTAATGGCAAAACTTGGTTATGTTTCCGCTGAGTATATGCTCTGGAATTTGTTGTTAATTTGTTAGATATGAGGCTGAGGCTCTGTGGTTGGTCTTCGGTTTTCAGAACCATATGCTATTGTTATCCGTACTTGAGGTTTTCATGTGTTTCCAGAGTATAATACTTTTCATATTTATTATCTTTGCTTTGTTTTGGCCTTGATATTGACGCTTCGCGAGATCTCGTGTGCGTGTGATGCGCGGCACGCATTACAAGGTATCGCGGCGGTTGTCCGTGCTCGACACCGAATCGGGGCGTGACAATGTCGCTGAAGCTGATTGGCAATGGCTAATTGTCAATAAATGGGAGACAGAAGGTTTTAAGGTAATATATGAATTATGTAAATAATTTTACTTTTTTTAGTTGATTTGTTATTAATAATTAGTTTTCATATTCTTACAGAATCAGAGTTCAAGAAACAAAGCAAATAGGGAGAAACAATAGATGAAATCAGTCGTTGGAACGAAGTCATCCTGCCAACATGCATTTGAGATTGTAAGTTGTATTTCATTAACTTGAAATGTTAATTCAATAGTTTTTTTTCTACAAACATTAAATTAATAATTATATGTTTTATTTATTTTCTTTTTTTTTATTATTTCCAGAAGGAAAAAGATTCTCCAGTTTGGCCAAGTGCTGCTGATGTTTGGAAGAAAACACGGACAAAAAAAGATGGAACTTGCGCAATTTCGAATGGAGAAGAAGTAATGGTAAGAATTATAAATAAATTTTATTATTTTTACTTTGAACAAAAAAAACTATTATTTTTACAATATCAAATTAATTTACTATCTTTTTATTTCAATGTGCAGATTAGACTTCAAGAAGAGGAAGAGAAAAATAAGGAACAGATTGCCTCTGCGGCTATACCAATGGTGGAAAACTTCGGCCTTGTCTTGGTAAAAAGCGGAATTACACACGTGGGCTGGGTTTCAAAGGGATGCCATCTGCTACTAAAGAACGAACTATGTTACTTGCTGAAAATGAAGCTAACAAGAAGCCTGCAGATGATCTGAATGTTGAAGTTGTGAAACTGAGTGAAATCACGCAAAAGCAAAGCAGATTCAAGTTCAACAAGATGTTCTTGAAAGGCAAGACCGCGAAATGAGGAAATTAAATGTTGCATTTGCACAATTAGTTAAAAGTGGATTACTTTCCTCTACTGATGAGGTATGAGTATTTGATTTTAACTATTACAATTAACTTTCAAAATTATTATATTAACGTGTTAAACTAATCAATGTCTTTTCATTTGTTTTGTAGGAAGTTGATGCATAGTGACAATTGATTGGCGCTATCTATGGAATAGAGTTCTACTTTGATTTGATCACGTGTCTCTTTAATTTTTATTGGGTTGAGAAACATTTATTGGTTTGAGAAACATATTATTTTTGCTAGTAGTTGAATTATTTGGTTATATCACATATATTTACAATTTCGTAATTTTTATTTATTTTCTATTTATTTGTTGGTGACCACAACAAATATAAGCCTTTTGTCACAATTTGTATTTAATAGGCAAAAATAAAAAATTATTTTGCCACTAATACATACTCGATAATTTAATTTATAACGGTTTTAAAATTATTTGTGACAAAAATTACTGTAGCATATAAATTTAATATTTGTGTCGACATTAATCAACCACTAATACAATTAGATTATTAGATTATTTTTGTTATCTGTGACACTAAGTAAAAGCATTAGTGACAATGATTTTTGTAACATTTAATTTTAATATTTGTGACAAAATGAGTTAGACACAATTTCATAAAATATTATTGACGAAAATAGTTGTCACTACTGATATTGACATTAGTGACAACATTTCTTGCCACTATTTCACCAAAAGCTAGTGACGATATTATGATCACAAATGCATATATCAAATATGACAATTTCTTTCGTCACTATTATCTTTAACTATAGTGTCAAAAATATCGTTGCAAAAGAGCAAATATAATGACAACTTATATACTCACTATTTAGGATTTCTTGTGTCGACATAATTGCCATTAGTAGATATAGTTATTGTGTCCATTCCTTTCGTCACTAATTATAGTGTCAAAAATGTCGTCACAAAAGATTTCGTATAATGACAACTTATATTGTCACTCTTAGTGTTTCTTGTGTCGACATAATTGTCATTATTAGATACAGTTATTGTGTCGATGATGTCGTCACAACAAATAAATGTTTAATGACGACTTATATAGTCACTATTACTATGTTCTGTGTCGAAATCGTTATCACAAAAGAATTACTTTATTGTGACGACATATCCTCGTCACAATTGTTAGATATTTTAGTGTCAATAAATCTGTCACAAATACATAGTGTACTTGTGACAAATAAAGAAGTAGTTACAATTGTATTAGTGATGGTAGGTGACGACTCGAAAATTTCGTCACAGTTAGTTATAGTGACTGAATATTGTATTTTTAGTGACGAAATTTACCATCACTGAAAGCATAAATTCTTGTAGTGTGTAAAGAAGTTTCTCTCTAACAAATTTGAAACGAAAGATATGGGTGAGGCATCCTATATGATTGGGATAGAAATATTCTGTAATAGATCACAAGAGTTGTTAGGATTGTCTTAGGATTGTTATATCAATAATGTGCTAGAGAGATTCAGAATGGAAAAATATTCTGCTAGAATAGTTTCAAGAATGACATGGAATGAAAAGCTATGTGAATTATTCCCTATACGTTAGTGGTTGGGAGTATTATGTATGCTAAACTTGTACTCGACCAAATATACATGAGTGTTTGGTTGATATCAAAGTAATCCCGAAAGGAATCACTTGAAAGCTGCAATGAAAGTTCTTAGCTACTGACAAGACGACACCTAGGATTATGTGCTAACATATAAGAGGTGAGATCACCTTGAAAGGATAATTTACTCGGATTTAGACTATTATGAATGTGTGGACTTAAGGAAATCCACATTTGGTTACTTGTTCCTGTTAGCCGGAGGAACAATATTATGGAAAAGTGGAAAGCAGTAAGTTATCGCTTATTCCACCATAAAGCCTGAATTTGTAGCATACTTTGAGGCTACAGTTCATGAATTGTTGTTG
This sequence comes from Corchorus capsularis, assembly GCA_001974805.1. Classification (NCBI taxonomy): domain Eukaryota; kingdom Viridiplantae; phylum Streptophyta; class Magnoliopsida; order Malvales; family Malvaceae; genus Corchorus; species Corchorus capsularis. Next base: position 7,851 of record AWWV01011356.1, read on the forward strand.
CGGAACTTTATCTTGGGGTTTAGAATTGTTGATGGCATAGCTAAGCCACTAAGAATTTTCTGTGATAATTTCGCAATAGTCTTCTTCTTAAAAAATGACAAATACTCGAAAGGTGCTAAACTTATGGATTTGAAGTATTTGTATATGAAGAAGAGTTGCATAAACGTACAATGTCTATTGAGCATATTGGTATTGATCTGATAATAACGTATCCGTTAACTAAATGATTATAGCCCAAAACTTTCATTGGTCATGTTGAACGGATGGGCATTATGGACAAAGTCCTTGTTAGCAGTATAGTTTGTTATGTATATATATGCATGAAAGAATACTTGCTCGGATTGTTATGTCACTGGGTGAATTCAATGAAGGTTTCTTGTGTTTCTGCTTGTTACTCGACATCCACATTATGGTGTATACATGACTTGTTTGTGTGATGATGAATTGTGTATTTGAAAGACAATTAAAGTTGAGGAAATTATAGTTTTTCCTCGATTACGGTTATTCTCCATAAAAACCATTTTAAATTGGGCTAATTACGTGATACATGGAAGGGATCAAGTCGTTATTAGACTTGTGACCACCATGATCTGATTAATTCAATTCAATTAAAGAATTATGACATGTGAATTCAACATAAAGCATGCACTTAAGGTATATTGAATCTTCAAGTAATTATATGGGTCAAGTGGGAGATTGTTGGATTTATTTAATTAATTTGGCTCATATAACTTTGGGCTTTCTTTGTCATTATTGAATTTTAATTGATGGAACTTAAAATCCCAGTTAGATAAGGCTTAAAGAGATCCATAAGAATTTAAGACTCATATTAGAGTTAGCACCTAAAGGTTTATTATATAATGAGATGAACCCTCCTCCCCATTCTCTTCATAACAAATACTTGATAGTTAGATTTTCTCATCCATCAAAAAAGCCATAAGAGTTGAAGGCAGGAAGGGGAAAATCATCCAGTACTCGAGATTTTCTACACTAAGCTATGGACAAAGGTAAATTGTCTAACTATCTTGATTTCATATTATATATGGTTCATTTATTCAGGATAAAAAATCCAACCATCATAGATATTTTATAAAATATGCTAACAAAAGAATAAAAAACAGAATAAGGATTGCAAATAGTTGTATCCCGGCCTTAATTTTTTCAAAACAATTCTACATTCAACCTAAATAGCGAAAATTAGTAAAAGCATGTATTAGAACAGTAGAGAAGATTCAGAAACAATGACTATTGAATTTACTATATGCTTGCTGGATTTGCAAAGAAAAATGTTTGAAACTCAGGAAGACTATATAAATGCATAAAAAGAAAAGCTAATTGTTACGATCTCCTAGAGGAAAGATGATTAGAACTAGAAGTGAGGAAACCCCCCAAAGAAAAACTTTGGTTAGACACAACAGAATAATTAGCTAGGGCATGGATATATGTATTCCGTGCTTGTGTGCTGAAATAATACTCTCTAATAAGAGCCACAATACAAGATCCATAATGACAAAGTGGCCTTCTTAATTTTAAAAGAGGAACCGAGAAAGATAGCGTCCTCTAGTAGGACAGAGTTACTGACTGCATAGCCATAGGATATTCACTTGGAAATTACAAAACCTGTTTTGAATCATCCCATTGTTCATTGTTATTGTTGGCTGAGAAAAATCACTTAACCTCCTGCTACTTAAATGTATTACACATAGCATCAAGTAAACAAGTACAAGTGACAGCATTTGGGGGATTGCCTTTGGCTTTCATATCTAATAAGAGCTCATGTGCTTGTCCTTGCAATAATGGCGTAGTATGTTACAATGTTAGGTGCAAAACCTCCTTCTTCCATAGTCTTAAGGAATCTAATAACACGATTAGTAGTGTAACCTATTTTACAGACTTAAACCATTAACAATGGCAGTATAAGTGATTGAATTAGGCGGATATCCTTCCCGAACAATGTCATCATCAAACAATCTCACACCTTGATCTCCTCTGCAGAGCCCATTGATCAAATTTGATATTCTTTTCATTTTTTGGTACATTGGGAACAATTATGAAGGGGGAGGGGGAAGGAAGGGCCAAGGTTCAAACTCTTGCTCTCTGGATAAACTTTTGAGACCTTGGCCATTAGACGAAAGCTTCAAGTTCTCCAAACTTGATATTCTTTTGTATATTTGTAAGCAACCATATACCAGACCTATATAAATAGTTACAAGGTAGAGTAGATTTTCATCAAATTAATAAGAAAAAGAATTACTATTATAACACCTCACCGAATCCCAAATCCTGTGACATTCAAACCATCATTTTCTATCGTTTCTGATTTTATTTTACATCAGTAATTTTGTAACTCAACCATATCACCATACACTCAATTAACAAGAACAATTTTGGCCAAAGAGAAAAATTAACAAGAACAAAAAAAGAAACACCAAAATGAAGTAATCAAGGTTAAAAAGAAGTGAGAATAAATCACACAAATCGGTTAAACGGCTTTCTTCCAACAGTGGCCGGCATAGAAACGGTTGAATCCACACTCAAGTTGCCTAGAGATTGAAGTGATTGGTTCTTATCCAAACCCCTTTGGGAGCTAGAATCCTTGCCAGAAAACAAAGACCCCTTGCTCCACTTGAAAGACCCAATCCCTTGTGTCAAAGGGAATGAAAGCCTCCTCTTCGACTCACTTCCCGGGGTCCCTGGAACTGGAAACCGCTCCTTGGGATTACTGTTAGCTCTTACTTTGGCTTTGGCTGAAACTGTAGGAGTCATGTAATTTGGAACTGAGAATGGTGGGCAGCTAGTAAGGCTATCATCATCCTTCAAGGGCAGGTCGAATGGAGAATCGGCTCCACTAGCTATTGGCCTTGAATATTTCGACAAACCTGAGCTGCTTGCCAGTGGGATTCTACTAGAAGGTGGAGTTCGCATCGGTCTTGATGCTGGGAATATGGTTGATCTTGTGGATTTGGGTGTGGGAGTGTCCATACTGTCAAATGTGAACTGATGCTGCTTGCTGCTCGACTGTGGCCTAGGGCTAGGCTTCATTTCAGAATTTGGCCTTGGTGGCGTAAGTTGGAAACTCTTCAAGCCTTGGCTTTCAGGAGCATTGGCAGGAGGTAGTTGTCGTTCTAACCAATTCCACCACCATGGAAATCCGCCAGGGCGTATGTCCGATGCACCTGCTTGCGCTGATTTAGGAGTAGCTTTCCATAGCTGTATGAAAAAAGGTTTTAAATCAAAAAACTGAAAGAAAAATACTAGATAATATGTCAATGACAATCAGAAATGAGAAATGCACAAAGTATGAATTAAGGAAAGATGAAAGCTAAGGTTTCCTTAGACTTGATTTTTATAAACTGGAGTATATCTTTATCATTTTGTGCCTATGCATATGCACTGGGAAACCTTGTCAGCTACAATTATATTATATTCAAAGAAACTGACTGTAAAAGAAAAGTGAGTACCTGGTGAGAATATGCGTAGGCCATGGCCCTTTCTCTCTTGATGACTGCCTCCACCTTTCTTTGCATCCTTGCCTCTATTTCCTCCTTTGTTAGCACACTATCATCCCAGTCCTCATTACCTGCTTCGGACTGATCCAATATTCAACCAAGTTACTCATTTAAACAACAATAATATAGCGAGCAAATATATATGAGCAAGGGAATATGGACCCTAATTGATGTACCTCTGGCACTATTTTCAAGTAATTGGGTCTAAGGGGGGATCTCTATAGCTTTGACAAGCTCAGCACTTGAAAGAAAGAGACCACAATGCAATCACAATTAAGCCAAAGAAGAAAACTTATTACCTGGCTGAACCATTTGCCCAAGGTACTTTCTGCTTCCTTATCATTCTTATACTGAGCCTGACTTCGCGCTTGGTTTTCTAACATCTGGATCCTGCGTGACTGGATTTGAGACTGAACTCGCACTAAAAGCTGCATATATTTCATTGCATTCATAGTTTGTCGTTTCACGTTCTGCCCTCTAACCACTCCTTGAAGTCTCACAAGGCCTTTCAAAGCCCTAAAACTTCTCCTTGCCTGTATTAGAAGTTGCAAGATAATCAAGTTGGGATATGAATTTTGATTCAAAACATGTCAACACAAAGGCATCTACTGTGAACACACAACATGATAGCACCAGCCACATGTGACCCAGAGCACTGCAATTAACCATTTGCCAAAACAAACTTCAAATCATTATTTGGTCCCATTTGAAAGCTGTTCATATCCAAATGACTTCTTTCACATTTCTGTCAGTAACATTTCCATGGGGAATTATGTTCATTCACGATATATCAGCAGGTAGAAATGTGGAGAGCTTTTTGACCAAATAGAGACCAGACTTTAAATCTTTGGTTCTCTAATTAACCTTATACCAGTGGTGCTTTCCACAATCAACTAGTCCCACATAAATATTTGTCATATATCTTTTTATTATTATTTTATTTTTAAATGCCAGCATATATAATTCTCTAGAAAGAGGAAATGTTTAAACAGATTAATTCTGCCACTGGTACAGCTATTCAGCTGTATCACAGGAAATTTTCTCATCATTTTTCTTTTAAAACCAGGTGCCCCATTAATAAGAGGAATATAGGACTTACCATATAACCTCTATAGGCTGCTTGAATTTTTGTTGCAGAAGCATGATGGTTCCTTAAAGTTGGCTCTGGTCGAGGACGAATAATCCTAGGAGCAGCTCTAGGAGAAGCAGCTCGTGGAAGAGGTGTTGGAGAAGCAGCTCGAGGAGGTGGGGGTGGGGGCGGAGAAGCAGCTCGTGGAGGGGAGGCGGCTCTTGGAGAAGCAGCTCTCGGAGAAGCGACTCTAGGAGAGGCAATCCTCTGAGAAGGACCCCGTGGAGAGGCAGCTCTATGAGGCACAAAAGGTGGTGTTCTTGGCTGCTCTGGAGGTGTGGGAGGCCTGAATATTAGTTTATGCTCTCTTTCAGCCTCCCCTAGAATTTTCTCAATACTGCTAGGCTCTCTGAAGAGAGGAATGAAGGAATTTGATTCTCCATGCCTCAATTTTCCAAGGCCTTTCTTCTTCTTTTCTCTACCACCTCTTTTATCTGATTCCTGAAATGATTTCTCAATAGAAAACAGAACATAGCATCTTAGTAACATTTAGGTAAAAAATCTTATATTTGTATGCTACACACTGCTTAAAGAGAGGGAAAGGAGATGAATAAACAGTGCTACTTGGGATGCAGGATATGTGCAGTTTCAATGGCTATGAGGGCTTTGCTTGTTCTATCTAGCAAATGAATACATAGAGCTCAATAGCTAACTATACAATAAAATTGGCTCCAATTAGATAAATGAATAATTTATCCTAGTCCTATACATTCGATTATGATCATTTGCCCAAAATGGCAGGTTCTTATGCGCTAGTAATCTACAATAGCATTCTGGTTAAAACATGAAAGATTTGCATTAAAGCGACACCTTACTACCTAATAAAGAATTTAATAGACACTTTAACATAAGAACTTCAGCTTACATTATTTAGCTTTTCCTTGGAGTTTGATGCGAAAACTCTTTTGATTGCAGAAAACCAACTCCCTTTCTTTCCCATACTGCTAGCATTACTGTGTTTGCCAAAGCATTGGAAGAAACAGAAGAACTAAAAGCCAGCAGGCCCAATTGTGTATGGCTAAAATACCGATCCTTCTATCTGCAAACATAAAAGGATGCGCAAGATTAACGGAATCATCGTGTTAAGCAGTAAAAGGGTTAAGCAAACAAAATCAAAACATGTTTTAGGCAAAGACTGTTTCATGAAGACTCTACAATTTAAGCTCTCAACCATGATTCACAAAGAACAAGGTCAATGTGAAAATCCCCACAAACAACATCCAAGGACAATTTAAAATTACAAAAACTATCAATCCATAGTCCCATACCGAGGCGGATGCAAGCTCTATCTAGGGTCATCCACCACAAGAAATGAATCAAACAAAAAACTTAGAGAACTCTGTAGGAACAGAGGATACAAAGAAGAAACAGGGGAATCCTCATATCCGGCTTTTCGTCTTCCTTCAACAAATAATAGCCTCAAGTTTCTCCAGCAACACCATTAAAATAAATGGTTTAACACCCTCAAAATTGTTTCTTTAATGAAGGTTGCAAGCTAAAGTCAAGACTAATATATCAGTCCAAATATGCAAATCCTGCAGAAATATACAAACAGTCACAAAAGTCCAAAAAGAATTTGTTATGTTAAACTCCCATCCCACGAAAGATAAAATTGCCATGTTTTATATAATTTAAAAATATTATATGAATCCTTGACAGTCATCATAATCTTCCTCTCTACAGGACTTTTCCATCTGAGAAGAAAGTTCTATTAGCAGAGCCAAGAGAAAAAAAAAACGAAAAAAAAAAAAACTACTTAAAATACTAAGAGGAATTTTCTTTATTCTGAAATTTCTGGTTTTGAGGACATAAAAAACTTGCCAAAAAGAAACTGGAAGCAGGTTAAAGGTTAAAAGACAACAATTTTCCAAGAAAACAACATCTGACACTTAGACAAAAGAGATCCAAAGACAGGAAATTTTTAATACAAAAAATACTTACTGATACCTTGAAAACAAAACTCACTTTTTGAGAATTACTAGTTTTGAGAATTATAGTAATCTACTCTTTCCCCCATGAACATAATTAACACCCAGACAAAAAAAAGATTACCTTGATCATCAACAACAAGATAATTGATGACAAAAATCCCAAAACTTTATATAAAAAAAAAAAACAAGAATATTACTATATTACAAAACCCAAAACAAAAAGAAGGGAAAAAAAAGCATCATACAAATATGTACCTGAAATGGAGAGCTTCAGGTTTCCAAATTCTGCAAAGACTCCTTCAAAAAGCTGAGATATAAGAAGCTAGGAAGAAAAAAAGAAGAAGAGAGGTAGCAGCAAGCCAGAGAAGACCCTCTTTAATTAATTTTCTCTAGCCTCCTTCTCCTTTCCTATACAACATAGCTTAGCCAATTCCCTTTTTTTGAGTTTTCTAATAATAATTTTTAGCTTTATAATACATGGGTTGTGTTATTTTGTTTTGTTAGAGGGCACTACAAGTAGAAGTAGTACCCTCTCTTCCTTTTCTTTGTTTTGTTTGAAGTATTCTAATGTTTTGCTAAACAAAAAAATTCTCTCTTTTTGGGGTTTGTTTCTCTTTCTATCTCTAGAAAACTTTGAATCTGGTTCTTACTTTTGTTGTTGTTGCTGCTTGCTTGGTATGACTATGAATTTTACTTTTCTTTTCCTTTTGCCAATTGCCACCTTTCAACTTTTGATTTGGATTTATAAATAATTTGGATTTATAAATAACTAATGTAATTGCCCATATTTTTGTTTTTTTTTTTTAATTTAAAGATTCATGATGATGATCATTAGTAAGAGAGGAGAGGGTTGGCCACTTTCTCACTCAATGTGCCAAACTTCAACCACCTTTACTTGAATGGGAAGACTATTTGGACAGCAACCTTGCCCACTCTGATTTTAACGGTTAGGTTTGGTACTCTTTCCCTTTTCTTAATTATTATTTTGGAATTTGATTGATTTTTTCATTATTTTCATTATTTTTCTTTAATCATTAATATTACGTTAGAAGGATTATGATTATCCAACAATAACATACACTATTTATAAATAAAAGAATAATAGTGTCATTTTTTTCTTAATTTTATAATAATAATCTAATGTAAGGGTAAAATTTAGCATTATAGTAATTCTCACTCGCCTATTTATGGGAGTGTACAACACGCGCGAATAGGAATTTGGATTTTGGAAGATGTCAAATGTGCTTTTATAAATGCAACTGTATTATGTATTCATAAATTTTCATGTGTTTGTTTCCCTGTCGAGACCAAGTATAAAAACAAAAAGAAAAAGAGAGGATTAACATTTTGTTTCAGGAAGAAAATGAAATTACAATTTGGGAAGAAAATTATCATGTGAAGAAAAATAAAAGAGACAAAAGGCAGTGTTTGGTGTGGTCCTTATCACAGAGTTTTAATTAATTATATTATTATAGTACTATATATATATTTGTTGAGTTCAAAGCAAAGATAGGGTTTGGCGTTGGCCAACCCTGGATTTCGAATCATCAATTTTAGGTTGGAAACAAGTGCCAAAACCCAAGTTTTTATTTCAAGAATTCCATCATTACTCTTCTGTTTTGAGAGAAAGAGAATAGAAGGTTTCATTCTCATAAATTTTATTGTATTAAAAATTGATCCATTTTGGGGGCAACAACTTAGGCTCCTACGTACCATATTACTACTATATCACAAACAATAGTAACAAGTAACAACAATAGCTTAAACGCATAGCACCCTTTCCATAATTAGTTGGGGAAAAACAGCTTTTGACATGTTATTTGTAATATTCATCGTAACCATAAAAAAATATTTTGATAACATTGGTGCAGAAAAACAATAAATAAAAATTTAAACTTACCGATCTTGTTACCAAAAGGAATCTTAGTATTTTATTATTTTATTTTCTTTTATATACTTGAAGTTGCTAAGAATTGAACCAACTATTAAACTAAGAATTAAACACCCTAACAAAGCCAAATGTCCATGGCTTTATATTATTTAAGTTTCTTCATTTAGTTTTCTTCTTCTACCTCACCTTGAAATGGGGTATTGCTTTTAAATTTTCATAGCTACCTTTTGAGTTTGACCTTGACCTTGACCTTGACCGGGTACGTATATTGCTCATAAGATCAATTTTTAGGTCAAAAAATAAAATGTATGAATTATTCTTTAACCAAATCGCAGGGCTTCCTGCCGTTGATCTTGGAAACTTATTGCATTTCTTCTTATTCTTAACCAAATTTCAAGTTTGGGGTCAAGTTCAAAGTCTAAGTTTTAGGTCAACAAAAGGTCAACTTGCCCCCCTTTCTTCCCACCACCCCCCTGCCCACATTCTTGTTCAACATTTCTTGCATTCAAGAGAAAAGGTTGGTTTTGTATTAAATTGTAGTATACTATATTTCTTTTTTCTTTTTCATTTTCATTTTCATTTTCCTTTTCATTTTTATTTAGTCTGTTCCGTGACTGTGAACAATTGTATATATACATATATATACTTCCAAATAACTAATACTTCATCTTCTAAAGTATGGGCCTATCACTTCATCGTCAAGTGATGAATATATATATATCAAGTGAATTGAAAATTTCCCTCAAAAAAAAAAGTGAATTGAAAATTTCCCTAAAAAAGTGAATTGAAAATGAAAGGTCTATAATAGAGATACATAAAAGTGTATTTTCGGGTGAGATATTGATACATATGGTAATTAGTTGATAATAGGGTACTCGATAGAACTCGACCTGATCAAGAAGAATTAGGGTTTTTTTTAATTGGGTTAGGGTTGGATTCAGATAGTAATTTTATAATATATCCATAAATTTAATACTAAATTTTTATTTATATATATCATACTTTTACTTAGAAATTACTCATAATCAACTTTATTAACATTAATTTGTTCATTGTTAAAAATATGATTTTTTAACTTTGATTTATGATAGGAAATATATTACAAGTTAACTTTAATATATATTAGATATTATCCTCGTGCATTCGAGTCGGGTTTTCGGTTTATGATTGAAATTGAGTGATTTCAATTCTAAGTAAAGTTATATTTTATGCAATAGCAATTAAGTTAAATGGAAGGAAATATTATTAGAATTCTAATGTCTAAATGAAAATTACATTGTTTTCTTTCAAAAAAAATTATCTACTCGAAAAAGGAAATGGCAATCTTCTAAATATTATTTATAAATATTACTTGGAATTCTAAATATATAGTTTTTTCCCAATCAATCAATTTTGGACAAATGTCAGCAGCAAAAGAGCTAAATACTGAGCATGCATATTACAACAGTTTGGAATATTGAGCATACAACAGTTTGGGAATAACTTTAATAGTAAGGCATAGTTACTGGGATCACTCATACCCCCCAAGATCCACGTCTCGGGATCCACGTTCCGAATTTGGGTACATTTACATTCGGTTCACTTCGGGATCCCGATTTGGATCCATAAAATTGACTTTCAGAATTTATATATATAAATCGAAGAAATTGCGGTTAAAAAAACATAAATTGATACAAATACAATAAAAAATAAGTTTATTAAGCTATTTTTTTAAGGAATTTGACTTTAAAATACAAAAATTTCTAATATATTAATATAAAAATGAGCATTTTGTGCTCTTATATCTCAATTTTTATGTAAGTAGACCAACTAAACTTAATTAATTTATAAAAATTTTGACTATATTTAAAAGAATGTATGATATAAATCATTAACGACCCTAAATTTAATTTTTAAAACGTTCCGTATCGTACCGAATAAGTATACCCCCAACGTACTGCGTACCGACCAAGTAACGATTTCTCGTTCCCATTCCCGTTCCACGACCCAAATCGTACCCCGATCCAGGTAATAGTGTAGTAAGATATAGATTAATTAATTTTATTTTATATTATTTATTATTATTTAATTATAATGCAAAAATAAATTATTTTTTTTCGGATGAGTAGTTATAAGGTTCGGATACCATAGAAAATAATAGAGTTAAGATATACCCTACCCGATTGCATTCCTAGGGTGAAATAGTATTGAATGATGGTTTGTGTATAAAAAAATAATATTAATAGGGAATTGTACAAAATTATCTATAACTTTTTTTCATAGATCAATGTACACCTTGGTGATAAAAGTTACTTACCTTTTTGGATGATAATCAAATCACCCCTAAATAATGCGGTAATCTAATCACCCAAGTGATACTATAAGACCATTCATACATAAAGATTACAAAACATGGTGATTCAATCACCAAGTGCAGATCACTGTGGATCCTTGGGTGATGAAGTGATCACCCATACCAAACGTTACCTAACAAGAATAAATACTAACAGTGAATACTATTTCCTCTGTCTTATATTATCTGTCCATAGGGTTGAGCAGTAGGCGGTTCAAACTGCCCGAATCGACCGAAACCGCCAGCTTTGTTTTTCGGTTTGGCGGTTTGAACTGCCAAAGGGTTGATGGCTAAACAGTCGGTGTACGGGTTTGAGATTTTTCAAAACTGTAATCGACCCAAACCGAATTGTTTAGTAATATATAATAATAAAATATATATTATATATATATAATAATATTAGATATATATAATTATATATATAATAATATATATAATTATTAAACGGTTCAAACCGTCTAAACCGTTTAACCGACCGTATAACCGCCTAAACCGTATAGTCAGTTTAGGCGATTAAACGGTTAGCTGACGGTTCCAAAAATTAGTTGCCGATTTGTAATCGGTTTTGAGAATCGCAAAACCGAAACTGAACAGAACCGATCATTGCACACCCCTATTTATCCATTTTATTTATATCACAAATATTAAGAAAGTTGGTTGGAACACAAAATTCTATAAGACTTTTACCATACTTTACAATACTACCATTAACTTTATTTAACATGTGTTTCTCTTCTCATATTTAATAGGGGTAAATTAGTTAAAACTTAAAAGGTATCTTAATTGTCTAAAATGGAATAGATAATTTTGGGGACCCAAAAAAAATGTTTCCAACAATGGGATAGATAAATATGAGAAGGAGAGAGTATCATTTTAAGCCTTGANATATAATTTTTTCTCATTAAGCGTGTGATGTAAAATCTGATGGTTGG
>AWWV01011358.1:0-13315 GCA_001974805.1 Corchorus capsularis
CTTATCGCCCCATTTTGTTCTTTTGTCAAATGGCTTATTACTTTAAAATCATTCTAATCTTAACCCCTTTTCTAAAATACATTGTCTTTTTATGTAATTTTAGAATCTAACTTCAATTAATGGTGTTCCCACCATTTTAAATGCATGATTAATGGTGTTCCCACTTTTTTAAATTCCATATATGTTAATCTATTGACTATTGGGTTTTATGAGGATTTTGTAATTTTATATGTTGTTCAAGCCTTTTTCCTTCTTCAGTCCATTTTTGTTAGGTCCGTTTATGGTTTGCATACAAATATTTAGTTTACATTTAGTATGACCCCTATGATGTATTCTTTGATAATTGGGTGTGTTGGGTTATTAGAGTAAATTGCATTTTTTGAAATTATTAACATACTAAATGGGTTTTTTATAGACCCTGTTAATTGTTTTTTGAAGACGGTACTTGCTGAAAGCTCCTTTCAACTTTTCACCAGGGACAACCTTTTTGTACCGTTTGGTCTTTTCTCCATTTGCTAATTACTTAATAATCCTTATGTTCTATATGGTTTGTGTTGGATTGTGAAAGTAAATTTCAGTTGTGTTGACTATTTTTTCGATGATTAACTATGTTCACACACATTAGTGTATTTTAATGGATCATATTAAGTGTCAAGGACAAATGATTCTTTCTACACTTGCCTATCCTTGGGGGGGGGGGGGGGTTAATTAGAAGAGTTATAGTTGTTTTGCTAAAGACCCAGTTTTATTCTATACTCATCTAATTCCATTAATAGTGTGAAAAATATCAGCATGTATTGAACTATTTAGAATGAATGCAAATACTTTTTCTTTTGGCACAAAAATGCAAGCACTTTTAAACATATTCTATTTCACTTTAAAAAATAAGAAAATGACTGAATGGATTTACAATGTCTCATATCTTACTTTCTGTAATTATTTATAAAAAAGATGTATCAATAAACAAAAAAATCTCACATAAAAACATGCCTGTAGCGCAAGCGCAGGCTATCCCTCTTGTTATGTATTATTCTTAAACATTAAGTATTCTTCTTTTTGGTTTTATATTCTTCAGCATTTCTTTTTTCAATCTTTTGAGGTGATTAATCATTCTTTCTTCTTTAATGAGATTAATAATTTAGGCCCACTTTTGTTATATAATAGATTGCAGAGTTTTGAGCTTTAATTGAAGGATGTTCATTAGAATCATGATCACTTTTGGAAAAAAAAGGGGGGGTGGGGGGTTGTTTATAATATGCTTTCTCAAATGTTAAATCTTATAAATTTGTTGTTCAAACCCATCATTCAAATGAGGCTGGAAATCAAATGAGAAAAGAATATCTTCAGTTAGAACACCTCTAATTAGCTAGCTGATCATACATATTCACATGCATAAAGATCATATTCCATTTTATAATTAATATTTTAATGTCTAAGTTCTAAAAGGAATGATTATTTTAATTTCTTTGATTCATTTTGCTTTACAAAGTCAAAATAGCAGAACTAATATATAAACCCTTAAATATTATCCCAAAATTCAACTAATATATTTCTAGCCATAAATTAGAAAATAGTTAAAAATATATGCTTTGTTAGTTTTTCAAACTGAACTGGACTGGTCGGTCAGATCGGTTCAACGAGGACTCAATAGTTGATCTCTTGTCTGATTAGAATGTACCTTTTTTAGTTGTTCAACAATCGGTGTTGACCAATTCAATTGGCAGTTGAATCGATAAATCAGACTGATTTTGACTGGATTCGAACACTGTTGGTTGAACCGATAACCATACCGGTTTTGACCGGATTTAAAATTAGAAAAAAAAATGTTTGTTGTAGGATTTGAAGCCACAACCATAGAAAAAAACATATACACCTTAACCATTCTACTAGAAAGTTTTTTTGTGTTATAATCATACTAAATATATAATATTTATTGTATAAGAAATCCCATTTGCACACTCAATTCTTTTTCATGGACCGGACCAACGGTTGAACGAGTTCAATCAGTCAAATCGGGACCTGGTAGCATTACAGGTTCATATGCCAGTCTAGTTTTAAAACATGCCTTTGTTAAATGCATTTTATCAATTTTGATAAATGTAACTTTCAAGTTTAAGTTTTAACTATATACCTATAGTATTTTTTTTTCGGTACTATATACCTATAGTATTATATCTCAAAAAATATACCTATAGTATTATTAGTATATATCTCAACAAATATACCTATAAAATTGTTTCATGCAAAAAATGTAAGGGTTCTCACCCTTGTTTCTTCTATGTAAGAGTGGGAAATTGATATCTAAATAAGAGATTACAATTGTTCCAAAATAAAAAAATTTATTAAGAACACTAGGAAATTACAAAGGATTTGAGATTCAATGATCACGGATGCTTGGTTACAAGAGTTTGAAAGAGATTCTAAGTTAAGAGAGCTACTCCTAATTTGCAAAGTTAATCTAATTCTAAGAAAAATTTCTAAAATTCTAGACAACTATGAGAATTTCTTGACTTCTTGTCTTTGATGAATTTGCCAACCCTTTGGAACTCTTATTAATAGTGTCCAAATTAGTGGTTAATTAACCACTCATCCGAATTCAATTCAGCATGTGAATTGCCTTTATTTTGGGCTTAATGAGCAAAAAGGCCCTTGAACTTACATCGAACCGTCAAATAAGCCCCCGAACTTTTATTTTGGCCAAATAAACCCTTTTGCTAAGGCAAACCAGGTGGAGCGCCAAGCTTGCCGCATGGGCGCATTGGAGCACATGGGGCGTGAGGCAAACCAGGTGGACGCCCAGCTGGCCGCATGGGCGCCCAGCGCCAGTCGGGCATGCCACCCAGCACCCATATAGGCACAGGCGACCTAGAGCCTGAGGCCAACGCCCTGGGCGAACAAGCCATCCACATGGGCGCCCAGGGGGAGTCGGGGCCAGCCATGCGCGCGCGCCAGACAGCCATCATGCGTCACTTCTCCTTGAAGCTTCTCCAATTGTTTCCAGATTTGGCGATCCTTCTGTATTTTGGCCATAACTTTTGATCCAGAGCTCCGTTTGAGGCAAATGAGTAACCGTTGGAAAGCTAATGTCAAGAGCTACAACTTTCGTGTTTCGGTCGAAGCCCAGTTCGGACATTTTCATGGACGAAAATGCCCCTGAAGTCAGCGAACAGAAACTGTCTTGGGCCTGTTTTGCAAGATTGACCAATTTGAGCCCAAAATCCTATTTGGATTAGCTTGAAGACTTGGAGAGAAGCCCAGAACGTCCCTAAGGTTGTTTAAGCCATCTAGAACTAAAATCTACCCTAGGCAGCCTCCTATATATACCCTCTTATCCTAGAACCCTAGCTACAACTTAGAACATCTCTTCTACAACTTTTCTTAGGGTTTGCGGTTTGGAGAGGAGGCAGCCGCCTCCTCCTCTTTTCCTCTTGGGTTTGTAAGTTTTCAATCTCTCATGGATTGGAGTCCATGAGAGGTTAAACCTTTATACTTCTTTTCCTTAGGAATTTTTGATCAATGAATCTATGGTAAGACTTTTGTTCTTAATAATTTGATTTTTCCGTTTGAATATGTTTCTTATCTCTGTACTTCATCTTATGTGTTTATATTTTGATAGATTTGGATGGCCACTTTATCTTGATAAGTATGAATGCTATAGTTAGATTCAAGTTGGCTTAAGTTAAGTCGATGTTGGTCACAAGTGACAATTGAACTAGAAGTTCTAGATTCATTGGGATATCAAACCTTGTTGAAATCTTTAGGCCGAGATGGAAATTGATGTAGGCAAGTTTGGTATTGATTTATCATGCATGTGGATAAGTAAAGCTTAATGTGTATTCTAAGAGTTGAAATAGACCTGCCATTAGAATATTTGTGATTAATTGTCAGCGAGATGCGGGTTAATCTTCTTAGCATGTTGGAACTAGCATCACGTCTGTTCCTATACCAATTATTCAAATGGAGTTGTTTAAGATGTTAAGAGGATTATTTTGTTCTAATGAAAGTTGATGTCTACGTCTTAGGCTATATACCGATTTGGGATGATTTATGATTCTTAATTGATTGCAATTTAAGTTAAATTCATGTTTAGTGTCTATGATCCATGATTCACTTGATCAAAATAGTTGCCTAAACGAGAAGAAGTATGTTTTTATTCATTACTTTTCTCAAACTCTTTTCTAGATCTTTAGTTTAGATTTCTTTTAATTGTTTTCTAATTTAGTTTACCTATTTTGAAAACCCATAAAAATCCCCTTTGGTAAGATTTTCTTTAGTATAATTTGACTTTGATTTGCTCTACCTTCTCTGTGGATTCGACCCCTACTTGCCCTAGCTAATAGTTATAGGTTTGTGGGGATTTATTTTGTGATTTGTTCAACGACCGATCACCAAGTCACTTGCTCTAATGGAGGATATCGATCTAAACAACAATGTCATTCCTGTGACTAACTTTATACTGAAAGCTGGAAGTCCTCCACAGAATCCACTATTTGATCTTCTTGAAGAGGCTGAACCACCAAACCCTCCTACTCTAGAACATACTGATTCTGAAACTAAGGTATTTTTCTTCAAATCTTATTAACACTTTCATTCCAAGCGCACAAAAAGATTGACTCATTTCAATTTTAAATTTCAGGAAATGATGATTGAGGAGGAAGAATTAGATGAACGAGATATGGCTGTGTCTATGCTTCATTTGAATAAATAGAATTTTCTGTGTTGAAACAGTTTGTAATCAACACTTATCTTTTGTTGGATTCTATACTGAATTTTTAACTACTTTGACTACACAACTTTCTTGTATGTCAAATTGTTAATTCACTTATTCTTCTCCAAAATTATCCCATATACTAAGGATATATAACTTGAGATATTTACCATTTATATCTCTAGGATGATTGGTCTCATCTTGATCTTGCAAATGATAAGCATTTCCTCCAAGCACTTTATTGACTTGAAAAGGACCTTCCCAATTAGTAGACCATTTACCAAACTTATAATCATTAACTCCCAATGGTAACACTGTCTTCCAAACTAAATTACCATTCTTAAATGATTTAGGTTTCAACTTTTTATTATATGTTTTTGAAACTTGCAACTTTTGTTTTTGCGTACTCTTAAAAGCTTGAATCATTTTCTCATCTCAATCCATTTTCTCTAAATGCATCAAGTCTGCATATTCTCCTGGTAATTACTTATTCTGGATTTGTATCCTTAATGACTTCACATTTATTTCAACTGGTAACACAGCTTCATGTCAATAGACCAATGCATAGGGTGTTGTACTTGTTGCAGTTCTTTTAGATGTCTTAAAAGCCCACAAAGTTTCTGGAAGAAATTTTGGCCATTTATTAGGCTCATCCGTAATCATTTTTTCCAAAATCTGTTTAATAATTTTATTTGATGATTCAACCTGACCATTTGCTTGAGCAAAATATGGTGTTGAATGTAATAGCTTAATATCAAATGCATACAAATATTCTTTTAAAATTTCTTCAAAAGCTATTGTCCGATCTGAAGTAATGGTTTCTGGTATCCCAAATCTGAACAAAATCTTGTTTTAATGAATTCTATTACATCATCCGTGTCAATAGATTTGTAAGATGTTTCTTTAGTCCATTTTGTAAAATAATCTGTAGCTACCAGAATATACTTTTTTGAATTTGTTGCTTTTGGTGTAACTGCACTAATAATATCTATTGCCCAACCTCTAAAAGGCCAACACTTCAAGATATATTTCATTTCTGAAGAATGAACTCTTTGAATTGGTCCATGTTTTTGACAATCTTAACATCCTTTAGCATATCTATGGCAATCTTTTCCCATAGTTGGTCAATAATAACCATATATTTTAATTAACCACATCATTTTCTTTCCTACTTGATGTGATCCATACATACCTTCATGAACTTCTCCCATAACCCTCATAGATTCTTTTTTATCTATGCATTTCAAGAGAACTCCATTTGTTCCTCTCTTAAACAGTTCATTATTTACTAAACAATATTGCATAGCCCTTACTCTAACCACTAAATCAACTTAACTATCTGGCTTGTCTAAATATTGTTTAATGGGCTCTCTCCAATCCTCTTAATTTACTTCTTCTATTATTTCACAGATTTGACCTTCCTCACAAATCTTAATCAGAGCAGAATCTAATGGTTGAGGCTTAGACTTAATCAAATATGCATTCTTATATCCTGATTCAACTTGCGCTAGATCATTTGTAGAAGAATTTTCTTCTCTGTAAATAAACTCAAACTTAGTCTCATTAAACTGACTTAGCAAACCTTTTTGAGCTATTTTATAATAAGAACGCTTAATTGGACCTATGCACTAATATATACCAGATAATTGTCAATAACTAACTAAGAATATCTTTTAACCAAAATTGAATAAGCTTTAAGTTCCAATAACAATTCTAAACCAGCAATCAAAGCTTCATACTCAGCTTGATTATTTGAACAAGTGAACAAAAGTGAAAATGAAAATTTGAACTTTTTTCCAGATGGAGATGTTAGAACTATACCAGCTCCTACCCCCAGTTCAGTTTTTGAACCATCAAATATCAGAATCCATGGAATAGGTTCAATCATCATAACCTCATCCGATGATCTGCTAAAAAGTCAGCTAATGCTTGACCTTTTACAGCTTTTTGAGGAACAAAGTTCAAAGAGAACTCTAACAAAGCTAAAACCCATTTTCCAATTCTATTTCCCATTACTGGTTTGTTTAACATGTATTTAATAACATCACATTTGCAAATTAAATTTACTTGTTCATTGAGCAAATAATGTCTCAATTTCATACAAGCAAAATACATTGTTAAACATAATTTTTTCCAAAGCAGAATATCTCAGCTCAACATCAATCATATTCCTACTAAGATAATACATAGCTTGTTCTTTTCCTTCACTTGAATATTGTGCTAACAATGCACCAAGATATTTTCCTGTGCAAGTAATATACAGTTTACATATCACTCCTTTTCTAGAAGGCATCAATGCAGGAGGATTTATCAAGTACTTCTTTATTTCTTCAAAAGCTACTTGATGCCCATCATTCCAGAGAAAGTTCTCCACTGATTTGAGTCTCAAAAGTGGAGTAAAAACACATAACTTTCCTGCACAATTAGAAATGAACTTGCGTAAGTAATTAATTTGTCCAAGAAAACTTTGCAGTTTCTTGTTTGTTGGAGCTTTAGCATCCAGAATTGCTTTAGTTTTATTTTTATCAGATTCTATTCTCTTTCTATGAACTAGGAAACCTAGAAAATGACCAGCTTGGACTCCAAATGCACATTTCAAAGGGTTTAATTTCAAACCTCTTAGTCTAGTACTATTTAACAACATTTCAAGTCTATTAAGATGTTCATCAAAATCAGTAGCTTTAACTACAATATCATCTATATAAACTTCAACATATTTCCCAATCATATCATAGAAAATAGCATCCATAGCTCTTTGATATGTTGCACATGCATTCTTTAATCCGAATGGCATAACAACCCATTCATAAGTCCCTAAAGATCCTGGAAATCTAAATGCAGTCTTAGAAATATCTTTTTCAGCTATGCATATTTGATTATATCCAGAATAACCATCTAGGAATGACATAACACCATTTCCTATAACATAATCAATAAGCATATCTGCTATTGGCATATGATATTCATCTTTAGGTGAAACATTGTTTAAATTCCTAAAATCAATGCTCACTCTAAGTTTTCCATTCTTTTTCATTACTGGAACTATATTAGATAACCATTCAACATACCTAGCAGGTCTAATGAATCCAGCTTTTAACAAACTTACTATTTCTTCTTTTATTCTAGGATAGATGTCAGGTGCCACTCTCCTAGCAGGTTGTTTATCAGGCTTTACATTAGCCTTAATAGGCAACCTATGTTCCACTAGGTCCCTACTTAATCAAGGCATGCCAATATAATCCCAAGCAAAGCAATCTTTAATTTTAATCAACAAACTTACGAATTGTTTTTGTTGAGGTTCTGATAAGAATGAACTTATATCAAGGGACTTACAAACTTACAAATTCTCCAATGTCTGCCCCCAAGTTCACTTCTATCAAGGGATCTTGAACTATAATATGTACTTCTTCCTTTTCCCTCTCTTCTGACAAGGAAATTTGACTATCAACAATACAAACTAACTTTGTATTATCTTTATCTTCATCATGAAATAAACTTTTTTCAATTGAATAAGTTTGAACTTTCTTCAGAGTTTCTCTTATTATAAATTGAATGTTTTCACTCATTATCAACAATTTCTTCTATGACCACTGATGAACTTCTCACCGAGTCAATAATGCTTCCACTTCCAAACATCCAGCATTCACAATGAATGGCTCATTGTCTGCTTGTACAATCTCAATCTCTCCATTTTCTTTCCACAATAAAACCATCTGATGTAATGATGATGGAATTGCACTGTTAGAATGAATCAAATCCCTTCCTAACAATGCATTATGTGTAGTTGAAGAGCTAATTACAAAGAAAAGCAGTAATTGAACTTACTTCTCCAACTTGTAGATAAGGTACCTTTAACCATTGTAGCTTTTCCATAAAATCCAGAGATGACTATATCTGAAGGCAGCAACTCTGCACTTTCAGCTTTCAAGTTTGCCAGTATCCTTTGGGAATAACATGCATAGCAACTCCATTATCTACCAGGATTTTCTTCATAGGAAGTCCATTCATCACAATAGAAATATAAAGTGGCCTCAGATGTTGAGTAAGTTAAGTTGGTGGTTTCACAAATGACACCTTCCATTGCTTGCCCTCTTCTTGGATTTCACTTGATTGATCTGATTCAATCTTCACATCATCAGCTTCATTATCTACAACACTTACCTCTGAAATCCATTCACCATCACCTTCTAAAGCTAAAGATGCCATAGGTTCTGATAAGACTTCTCCTGTTTCCCCAAACTCATCAATGATTTCATGTTTCTCATATGCTAAAAATGCATTAGGAAAAACATAATTCACTGACACTTGATCAAGTAAATAAAAACTTCCTTGATGTGATGACTCCTCTTTAGATTCTTCTTTCTTTCTTTCAAATCTGGGATTCTTCTCTTCTGGAACTCCATCAACTTTCTCTTCCATCTGTACTGCATTCACTTACATTTCATCATTAGTCTCTTTTTTTGAAACTACATAAGTTTTATCTGTTAGACCCCCAGTCTTTAGCCATTTGTAAATAGTTTTGCTTGGCAATCTGATTGAACTTCTGCCACCTCCTTCTTTGAGTTCTTAGCATATCCCTATATGGAGGTAACCCCATTTCTTGAGGATCAACATATAACTTACAGAACCAACGATCTGCAGGGGTATCTGGTGGTGGCTTGAAAGACTTCTTCTCCCTATTTTGAGGAGAACTTACTCTCTCCCACTCATTTCTACTAGGTGGATACTGTTGCAATGGGACTTTCCTCCCAGTAGGTTCTCCCATCTCTACAACCTGCCTTTGGCTATGTTGCACAATTTTGACTTGTCCTTGTTGTACAAAGTGAGGAAACATAACTTTCCCTCTTCCAAAAGTCCTTCCAGGAGGAACTTCACCCTTAAAGTTTTTTCTAGGGTAGTTACTTCCTACATGGATGTGCTGAACTGACCTTGGATAAGGCCTAAGATACCTTTCCCTAGGGAAGGCCCTCTTTCTGGTGTGAACTCATGTTCAAATTCATTAGGGGTTTCCTTCCCTTATGAATAGGTACATCCCTTTTACCTTCTGTTTTCGGACTTTCTTCTCTCAATATATCATCAAATGGCATTTTCTTATGTTGCTCTTGTGCTTGCTTAACTTCTGTTCCTTTTGATGTTGACCCTTGTTCACCTTTTGGAACAATCATAGCATCCACACATTTGTTCAAGATTTCCAAAAACTTTTTTTTATCTCTATTAGATTTTTTTGAACTGTTATTCTCATGGGATTGAGACTTCTTCAAATCAGAAATCATAGGAGTCAAAGTGCTAATGGTTACACCAGGTGGAAAAGGATTTTGATCAATCATCATGGCCTTATCTCCATTTGGAAATTTCAACTTTCCAGCCCCAATTGCATCTTGCAATGAATGTCTTAGAGATAATCAATTGTTAATTGAATGAGACCAATTATTATGCCATTTACAGTAAGTATCTTTTATCTTTTATTTGAGATTCTGTTGGGATCTTATGGTGATCTTTCAGGCTTATTTTCTTATCCTTTAACAACATGTCAAAAATTTGTTCAGTTTTTGTAATGTCAAAGGAAAATTGTGTGTTCACTTTATCAAATTTCCAACTAAGTTCTTAACATTCTCATTCTGAGATGCTTTCCTTAATGCTGCACAAACATGAGGTTTGCTCAAGTTCAATTCAGCAACATATATATCAATGTCATCATCAGAATAATAATCTATACTAACATTCACTTCATTTTGAGCATAATAAGTTGCTATTAGAACCCTCCTTTTACCATCATCCTATTCTAAAAGTCTCTCATACTTAGAAACACATGATGCTAACTGAGCCAGATCTATAAACTCCCTATCTTCAAACTTCTTTCTAAATTCTAGGACTAAACTACATCTGGCTATACTAACAAGCTCTCTTTCTAGTAATTGTACCAGAAGTCTAGACTTAACTTGTCTATATCGAGCAATAAAATCTTCAACTTTCTCATTTGGTTTCTGTTTCACTTTGGCTAAATCTGCCATAGTTACTTCAGGTTCTATCCTATAGAATTGAGCATGAAATGCTGTCTTCATTTGATGCTGATTGAGGATAGAATTTGCTGGTAAATTTATAAACAAATTAAATGCAACACCAGTGAGAGTATTGTTAAGCATTCTAAGTTTAACATAATCACTCACATCTCCACATGTAATACTGAATCTACCAATATGCTCTAAAGTATATTGACCATCTTCACCAGAAAAAAACTGAGAAATCAGAAACTTTATATCCTCTAGGGAAGGGATTGCATTGATCAATCCAATCCGGATAAGGTTTTCTATAAACTGGTCTTTGTCCATCCTTCTTACATGAACTAACTGCTCTTGTAGAATTCCTACGATATCTCTCAACAAATTTTGGAAATCATTGTCTCTTCAACAGAATTTTGGACTTGATCATAATTCGTAAAACCATTAACATCATTTCTAGGCTAAGTTTGCCACCAGGCTTCTGCAGAACTTTTACTTTGATTAAACTGACCATCTACAGGCATTTTAACATTGTCACCAACTTCTTCTAATGGTCTGACTTGACTTGGAGTAAACTTATCCATTTGAGGCATGACATTATGATCCAGACTTAACCTTCCAGACTTTCCACTACTATTTTCCATAACATTTCCTGTCATTGGATTAGAATAATCACCAGTTTCCCTGATGATTATACTAGGAGGAGGTTTGATATTGCTTAAATTCTGTGAACTTCCATTAACTGAATTAGACACTTTAAGACCTTCTGGTACTGCACCAGCATTCAAAGTGGTCATTGATATAATATGTTTGGACAAGTTATTATTTGCATCAGTTAAGATAGCATGATTTTGTCCATTTTGTTCTACCATTACATGTTGTGATTGCACAAGCAAACTAACCTATTATGCATTTTTATCAGTGCTCATTTGTGTTTTCTGGACTTTGAAATGAGTTCCATCACTGCTTTTGATAACATGGCAGGAGTAACTCCATCTTCATAGGTCGATCTCTTATCAACTCTAACATTTTCATTAACATTAGAGGTAGAATTATCTTCTCCCTCATTGTTACTATGCCTTGTTTTTGGAGGCATGATCTGCAAACACTTCCCTAGTGTCCCACCAGGTTTGCAAAATTGTTTGATGTAAAAAATGTAAGGGTTCTCACCCTTGTTTCTTCTATTCAAGAGTGGGGAATTGATATCTAAATAAGGGATTGCGTAGAGCTGGCAAAATGAACCCTAAACCCGAAACCCGCCCGAACCCGAAATTACCCGAATTGACCAGAAAAGTCAACGTCCCGAACCCGCCCGAACCCGACCCGAGCCCGAGATCAAAATAATATTAAAAAATCAAGAATTATTTATAAAATAAAAAATTTTCATTATTGTTTAGAAAAATCACATTTCTTCCTTTTAATATTAAATAAAGCTATTACATATAAATAAATAAGTCCAAGTTCTTTATAGTTTCAATTAAGGGTCCATTAGCTTTTAATTTGTTTAATCTAAGGCTTGCATTTTGATGATTTGTTTAATTTAATACTTAATTTATTTTAATTTGCTACAATTTAGTATTAATTAGCATTAAATAGTTTGAATTAGTGTTGAACTATATGTATTTTATATTTAATTCAGTTAATTTAAATGTTGCACACAATACACAACTTAATAATTGTCAGCGGCGTTGTCTTTCCAAAGAAGAGTTTTCTCTTTTAGCAAGTAGGATCATTTTCTTCTTGAGACCTTTTACTTTTTTTCATAATGTGGGAGTCTCTGAATGTCTCTAACGATGAGATAGTTCTTTCGTTAGTATTTTTTAACAATTACTCAATCTTTATATATGCTTCATCCGTTCCAAAATAACTGTCGTTTTTTTGGATGAATGTGGTTCTAGGAATATATTGATTATCATGTTATATTATATACTCTATCTTATTATATTATAATTATCAATAAACTTATAGTAAAATAAAAGATAAACAATTATTTTTCTTTTAAAAAAAAGCTTGCACGTTGAATCAGGATGAGCCAGAAATTCGGATCGGACTCTGAATATCGAAAGTGAACCTAACCCGATCCGGGCCCGAACCCGAACCCGATTCGAGTCCGAACCCGAAGATACCCGAACCCGAAGTACCCGAGCCCAAACCCGCCCAAACCCTCCCAATTGTCAGTTCTAGGATTGCAATTGTTCCAAAATAAAGAAATTTATTAAGAGCACTAGGAAATTACAAAGGGTTTGAGATTCAATGATCTCGGATGCTTGGTTACAAGAGTTTGAAAGAGATTCTAAGTTAAGAGAACTACTCCTAATTTGCAAAGTTAATCTAATTCTAAGAATTACTTCTAAAATTCTAGACAACTATGAGATTTTCTTGACTTCTTGTCTTTGATGAATTTACCAACCCTTTGGACATAAGTAAAACTCTTATTAATAATGTCCAAATTAGTGGTTAATGAACCACTCATCCGAATTCAATTCAACATGTGAATTGCATTTAATTTGTTCACATTTTAAGTGGGAATAACCGGCCATTAACTTACTAATTAACCATAATTAACCTCTTAATTAACTACCAAGGCTTTTTTTTGAGGAATATATAT
>AWWV01011359.1:0-11944 GCA_001974805.1 Corchorus capsularis
ACACACACACACTACTAAGTACTAACTAATTGATTCCAGCTCAGTCTCAAGTCTCAACTCTCAAACAAATAAAATGATTTGAGATTGGCAACGCATATCAGCCCAATGATGCTAAAGGCCCAACCACTTAATGGAAGATCAAAAAACATATAGGCCCACTTAGCTTAGCACTTTGTGGACATTTGTGCTAAAGCTGCAGAGTTTGAACATTCTTTGCTCTAACTCCATCAAAATCAGAGCACCATTAATTATCTCTCTCCAAGGCAAACCTTGTCAAACTGATCTCAGCCTCCATTTTTACATTGCTTTTAGAGAAACTTACTAAAATCAATTCATATTTTGGAGAATTGGAAACAACTTAAACTTATCATCATCCTTCATATTGTGGCTGACTCACTGTCCTAGCAATTAAGGCATAAATTGTACATGAAAAATGACATCAGAAAGTCCTTTTATTACAGTTCCTACTGCAAAACTGACAAGATTGAAGTAATGGCAATTATAACTTATGGTGCAAGATCAAAGTGATTTTTAAGCAACATTGAAGCATTTGCCAAGCTCATTATTGGGTGCATGCAGCAAAAAAACAGATAGAAAAGAGAGTAATTTTTTGTTTTGGCAAGCATACCTTGTTTGAGAGTTCTTTGGATCTTGCATGAACAAAGCAAGCTGAAGAATGATGTAATAGAGAACTGAGAAAAGATGAGAAAGCAGGGAACTTTCATCTGTGTTGAGGAGAGAGGGAAAAGCCTTTGGCCTTCAACTTGGGATGAGATGACTCAAAGATGGAGTTGGCAATGTGCTGCTTCTTTTCTTTTTCTCCATTCTTTATTACAAGAGCCCTCCTCCTTTTCCTTTGACAGGCATCATTCCAAGTGATTTTCTTCTTTTTATTTGTAAGAGAGAGAATTTCAAATTTTTAAAAGGCAAAGTAAATAAAATTGTTAACTTTTCTCATTGCAATTACTCTACTACCCTTGAGAATCACTTTAATTCATTTACTTTTTAAAAGTAACTAGACCCCTATAATCATGGTTTCCTCCTATGTTTATTATTGTGAACAAGTGAGATGGTTTGGGTGCATTTATTTTGTATTAGACATGCTTGGCCTGCCTTTGTGTTAGAAGAATCATAGAGGACTCAAGGTCAAAAAAATCACCTTTTGGATTGGGTTCATACTATTTCACCTCTAACACAAGATTGTAGCACATTTAAGATAATTATTTTACCAAGTTGGGGATTACAATACTGTTGTTTCCTTTTGGTATCAATCATGAGGATTGCTTTCTATTGAGTTATATATATATCAAATGGTTCCCACCAAGAACTAAATAGTCTAAAACAACCTCCAGTATTTAATAGTTACATTGAATTTCTACTAATCTGGAATTGAGTTATGTCGAATCGTAAATGAGGGGAAACTCTCCTATTATCTATTTTATTTATTTATAAGACTCGAATCTGATACCTTGTTAAATGGATATTGAGCTCCTTCCATTTAAAAGCAACAAGTTTCGATATAATTTTAACAGAAAAATTGAGTAACTTAAGAAATATAATTGTCATAAAATCATCAGGTGTGTATTTGATAAGCTGACCATATGATAGGTGGATTTACACTTAAGAGATAAGATCCCTTATGAATTTCAATAAGAATAGATCTTCAGTCTAATTGGGTGCTCATTAGCCTTTCCATCAGAGTTAGAGTTGCACTGAATTAACAAAAGATTTATAGCCTTTGTAATATTGTTGAAGTAGGAGCCTAAAATTGAGATCAATAGTATATATATATATGCATAAAAAATCCACCAAAGTAGTGGTGGGCTTTTCCTTTTCAGCAAGTAGAGTATTACTTTTGTAAGATCTACTATACATTATATTATATATATATATATAATAATATTTGTTTATAAATAAGTTTTCAATGGATGGCATCATGATTCATATGTGGGTGCTGTTATATCAGAAACTCCAAAAGCTGCTGCAAAGAGACATGATGATTGGGGATGTTGGATTAATAGGGATTGTCTTAGTACAATTTAAATACTTTGTTAATATTAATTCATATAGAAATTCCATTGGGATGTGTCATGAACTAAGATATATTTCATTTAATTCACCATGCATATTATTTTCTTTACTAAATAATGATAAAGGTATATAATCTTCCGATATCCAATAATCACATTATATCTGGACTAAACTAGAGGCATATTTTCCAGCAGACCTTTCATCTAGAGTTGCATATACAACTATATAATTTCATTAAAGAGCTTCTAAATCCAAGCAATTTGACACTATTTTCCATTATCTCATTTGTTAACTAGAAACCTTGAATTAATATTTATATGTGAAGTAAAGATCCAAAAAAGGGTAGATTTAATTTGATATAAGTATATCTTCATAGCCTGACAATTTCTTTCCAAGGTCAAAAGAAACAAGGGGGTTTCCGGTATCTTTAGCTTTTTGTACATTGTAGACCATGGAAATCATTTTGTCCACTTTGGATTGGATATATGTAATTAAGAGCTCCCCACAAAGGAAGAAAAAAAGAAAGGGTTTTCTTGCAAAGTCATTGGTAACTTCCTAGACTTGGGAAGCTTTACTGAACTTATTATGGTCAAGTGAAAATATCAGCATTTTAAAGATTGCCCATCTTCAAACTTTAGCTCAGAAATTTTTTTTGGCAGGCCCTGGAAACTGTAAAGTAAAGATACGTACAATTTTCTCAGCCAAATTTAGTGCAAAATTTTCGTCAAGTAGAGAAAAGAAAGAAATATGGTGATAATGTCTCTTTCCTCTTTCATGGGTGTTTTTGCCTATAAACATTAAACTGAAGACATTAAACTGAAGAGGTACCAACAAGTGGTTGTATCAAGTGGTAAGTGGCTTGTTCCAGCTTAAGTAGGTTTCAGGTTCGAGACCTTGCGTACGCAGCAGCCCCTGTTGGGAGACTCACCCACTATAACCAGATGCGCGACACGGGTCGGATCCGGATTAGTCAGGGCGAAACCCTGGATACATGGGATAAAAAAAAATTAAACTGAAAGGTATTTTGGGCAGATCACGTGAAAATAAGTATGAAAAAGTGCAGAGGCCTTGAATTGGAATGTAAAACACGTGCAGCTGCTGACACTTATTATCAAAGTGTTGCATTTATGTCCCCACATTCTCAAAGCATGCACTTCTACAGCTCTTCCATATTTTGGCCTTATTATTACTATTGATGATCTCATTTTGGTCTTAATCTTAACTTGTGTTGATAACCATAAACACAAGACATCCTACAATCTTAGTCGGAATTCAATTTTCAAGAGAAACCATTTTATGTTTCTTCTTTCCTAAAACATGAACTTGATTGATTATGGTTTTCTAAGGATAATGTTTCTTTGGATTACAATTTCTCGTGTTTCAAAGCTGTTCCATTTGCAGTTCAATGATTGAACTTCAATCAAACCATGCTATGATGCTTTTTATGGATCCACAACAAAAAGAAGTTTTCTCTTCTTACCTGGAAATGCCGAAGTTCCCTTATGAGGCAGGCATAACTACTTTTCCAACAGTAATGATGCCTGAGGAGTTTCACACTCGGGGAGAAGTATCTGCTTGCCTTCAGAATAGTTATTATGCACAGAAATAGCACAAGGCTTTAAATAAAAGTCAGATTCATGCAACATATATTATTCCAAAATGTGGGGTTTCCATGGAACAATGATGCATTTATGAGCATAACCAAGATTTTCTAACTTTGATGACCTAAACTTTCTTCAAGCAACTAACAGAGACAAAACCCTATAAGCATTATCTTTCAGTCATTCATCTCAACGAAAATTGCATTGTAAAATTGGAAAGGAAAAGGAAAAGGAAGTAGCTCATGGTATCAGCAACTCTTACTCTTGAATTAGAAGAAACTACATAAGGCACTAGTTTTTTCTTACAGACTATCGTCATCATCAAGGAATGCAGATTAACTTTTCCTCTCATGGAGACTGCTACTCACTGTCAGCTAATCAAAACTAGAACAACTAGTGGATCTAAAAACCATGTCTAGGAGTTCCTCCCTCTGAACACATCTAAAGCATCAAGAGCATGCTACTACTTTATTTACACTGCTCATTGAGCACCTCTATGCCCGACTTAGTAGAAAAACTTTGGGGTCTACTAAGGTTAGTGAACCATCAAAGTAAAGTCATTGGCTATCAGGCTCATTTGAGTGTTTCTTGCTCCATCCACCAGAACCGGCTTTACGCTCCCCTCGCTTTCTCTTGTTCCTAGGGAAACAGATGTCAGAGGCAAGACATGACCTCAGAGTTGATTGCTCCTGAGACACCATGCTTTTGGTTGCATGGTTGGGTTCTGATATTGGAATAGTGGAACGATTGGTGCTGTCTCCTTCTTCACCTTTCTCTGGTTGATTATGTTGCTTTATAGGTTGACTATTTGTCCTCAATAAAACTCCTGTATTTCCTTCATTTTGTATCAGAACATTTTCCACAATCTGCAAATATCAACGGTAATCTAAATTAACGTTCAAAATTCTGACTCCATATTATGAAAAACTTTTGAGCTTCAGTATTAAAGCACCAAATTATATACAATTTGCAAACAATGCTTCCATTATCCTATCTGGTAAAAGATGAGCCAACAATGTACATGAAAGTTTTGCTGAAGTTGAGAAATACTTACATCTTCACAAGAGTCTCCAATGTGTGGCTGATGGGAGGTAACATCAGCAGATGACAATAATCCAACAGTGCTTTCAATTATGTCAGGAACGTGAAAAGCTTCCCCGTAATTTGCAATAGAATTTGCAGGCATAACCAGATCTCCGACATCATATTCAGAAATTTGCTGATGCGTTGTATTAAACACAGGCCCCATAGATATTGTGTCTCCATTGCCAGCCGAAAATGTAGGGCTAGGAGCAGAGCTGGTCTGAGCATCACAAGCTGCAAGGAGGCTCAAATTCTCCGAGGAAGAAAACTTTGATGCATTTTTGGACATCACCAGATCAAGCTGACTCCGGAGTTTGTGAACTCTAGAATGCACAATTTCAATTTTCCAAAGGACTTGCTCCAAGGAATTGTTATTATCTCTGAACTCCAAAAGCAATTGATCGTTATTAATGCTAAATTTATCATTGGAGTCAGCATGTTGGTCTGCATTGGCTGCATCAGTAACAGCAAACACAATTGTGAAAGCCAAAATTAGAAGAAACTGGATTCTACATTATTATAATTATCAATTCCATTTAACAATTAAAATGTGATTGTGTTTCTCAACATGTCGAACTATTTCTTAAACACCATCAAAGGAGCCACCCATTGTGAAATATTAATTTCCTAAGATCCATTGGAATCCTTCCTTGAAAAGTCAATATTTACGAATGAAGTTGAAGTACACAAAACAGAGAAAGTAGGGAAATCATGGGATCTGTGGGAGAGGCGTATGTCCTCGGGTTTAATTCTTGCCCTGGAAACTAAAACAAAAACCTACTCTGTTTAACTTTGAGATTCAAAATTGACTTTTAAGTTGCATACTTTACTATGTGGAAGTGGACTAAAATTACAAAGCACAATTAGCTCTCGGCATTGGACAAGATCAAATTTACATGTTAAGAAACAACATTAAAACATACCTGTATTGGCAAAATCATCAGCAATATATGTACCATCGGCAATGGTTTTCTTGTTTTCTGCAATATGTTATCAAGAAAGTCACACATGAGCACTGGGATTGAGGAGGGAGGAAAAAAAAACACGAAAACCAAAATGATCAAGAATAAGGAAAAGCTCATACCGAGATATGAAAACAAGTTATGGTTTGACATGTAGGACGATATATCAGTTGTTTCTTCAACTCTTTTTCGTCTCCTCCTCTTTATGGCCTTTTTACGGTAACACTGACTAGGAAATGACAACGACTTTGAAGCAAAACCTTCCAATGTAGATTGATCAAATCCTGAAAACTTTCTCTGCTCATATGCTGCAAGTTTTCTGGCATATTTTTGTGCTTGAGATTCTATCTCTTTAATTCTTAGTTCTGTCCATTTGCAGCGCCACATCAGAGGCCTTATGAAGCTTCTCCAATGACTTGTTAGTTTCTTCTTTCTGCTTAAAAAGTAAAAAATTGTGTATTACTAATTAGAAACATGTGTGGTGAAGATGAAAATATTGCTGCACATATCTCATCAACCTATGGAAAGAAAAATATATTTGAAAGCAAATACATAGAATGGATTATAAGGAAGAAAAGCAAACCTCAGTTGAAACACACTACTAAATGCATCGTAAGCAGATACAAAAGGAGCATCACTAGTGAACTGGGATTCCACTTCAGCATCACTCAATCCAGAACATTTCTCAGTATCAGAAGTAGTTTCGGCAAATGAGCTGGAACATTCAGTTGCATCTGGGTCCTCAGTTTTAACTGTTTCTGTGTCGTTATTATTTGTGCATCCAATTATATCAACCTCAACATCTTCGGCACTCTTGGGAGACACATATTCCATGCTATTGATGGTCTCCTCACAATTCGAGCTGTCCAAGGGAGTCTTCTTCTCCTTGTCAGCTGCAGCTTTTGCTGCACATTGTGGTTTATGATCAAGATTAAAATCCATCAATAGCTGTGCAGGAACCATTCAACAGTCATAGTACAATGTGCTAAAGAAAATTCCTTCATTATTCACCTGCAAGCAGAGTAAACCAGTTTATATTAAATTTGTTGAACTAAAATCTTCCAAACCAAACATGCTTCAACGACAAAAGTAATTCTTTGAGTTCAGTCCATAACTGAATATGGTAGGAAGCACATAGAAAGGTTTTGATGAGTTTGGAGAAATAGTACAAAAGAAGTGAAATTATAGAATCATCCTACTTGGAAGGTGGAAATACATAACATAATTGAAATACTAAAATCAAGATGTCCAATTACAGAGGTATAAACTCCGCAACATTGATCATGTCTGTAAAACTGTTGAGAGTTGTCATCTTCACATGTCATAGAAAATGCAAATGTTCCGTAATAGAACAAGAGAACCAGTGATTGAGAGAGGAAATGATCAAGCAAGAGAATTGGTAAATTTAGACGCACAAGCCACCAAATTTGTACCATTATTCATCTCATATGACTATATAAGATTACAAGTCAAATTGTATTCATTTGCAGGGGGATAATGGAAAAGCCTTCAGCTTTCAATTCGAATCACAATAATCACTTCAACCATACAACATTTTTTCAAGAAAGATTTCTAAAAGATAAATTAACTATCTTCAAAATGCTGTTTATTCCAGAAATTAGTAAAAATTAGTAACAATTGGACTAAAAACTTAAAACATAGCAAAACACAAAAAGCTTTATAAAGAATTCAAGTTGAACTAAAACTAATTTTCGACCATATCAATCAATTACATGATACAAAATTCAGCAACCATCATGTAGAAAAAAACTTAAGTTAATAGCCAACACGTAAGTATAAATATATGCATAATATACATTCCCATACATGGCCAACGAGAAAATGATGCAAGTAAAGCAGCAGGTAAGACATTCTAAAGAACATGCCAAGCTAAATTCAAACAACCCAACAAGCCATAGAGAGAAAGTGGACAGTTAAAACAAAGAAATACTAAAACTGAAGCACAGTGCAGTCAGGGTCAGCTTCAATTACCCAGAAAACAGGGGAAAAACAACAAAAAAGAAAAGCTATATGTAGCGTACCAATAATGCATACAAAGAGGTAGCAGTAGCACAAATTTAAAGGTATAAAAAGTAGGAAAGTTTAGAGAGAAAGTGAAAGGGAGAGAGACGTACCAGGGAGAGTGAAGTTAAAGAAGAAGAAGAAGAAAGAAGGCGGCGAGGAAGAGAACTGAGGGAAGGGGGAAGTTAACGTTAGAGTTGTTATAGTAAACCTAAAGTGAAACTTTCATTAGTTATATATATATGTTGTTAGTAGCAAATCGGCTCTGTACCTTGTATTACATTGCACAATTACACTTCCCGCTTTTATTAATAACTACTTAGATACGTGCCATGCTTCTATTGCTTTTTAACATGTGACTTCTTTTTATTAGCCTCAATTTATTTTTTTTATTAAGGTTTGATTTTTTTATTTCCAAAAATGGGATTTAAAATTTTTTTGTTTGGATAAGAATCATGTATTCTGAAAATAATTTATATATAGATGAGTGCAAAGAACTCGATACCTTCAAATCAGAGTCTTCGGTTCGAGTTTTGTGAGAAGAGATAATACATGTTGAAAAAGTTTTTTTTTTTTTCATTTGAAATTTGTACAATATATATATATATATATATATATAGTAAAATATGAAAATTAAAAAAAAGAACATGGGAAATTTAGTTCTAGGAGTTGAAACATTCATACAAGAAAATAGAATATTATTGTAGAGTATTCCAAAATGGAAAGCAATCTAGTATTATTGAAGTTCTTGCAACAATGATTGAAGTGATCTTATATTTACTAATTACAGTATCTAATTTTAAAATTAATCAATTAAAAATGTGAAAATAAATTTGCCATCGGACATTTGGCCTGATGGTAGAGTACTGAACTCTTAGTTCCAGTATACCTGAACCATGAGGTTTGGGTTCAACTCTCACAGAATGTGAGTTTAATTTGTAATTTGTTTGTTTGTTTATTTGGTTTGTAGGTAGGTATAGTCATGGAGTTTAATACAGGTATCGACGGATATATCGAACGGATATATCGAAGGATATATCGACGGATATATCGAAGGATATATCGACGGATATATCGAGGTATCGATGAAATTCAAACATAAGTGGTCCAAAATGCACTAAAATAACGGATATTTATAGTAAACGTTTGAATTTTGCCTTGAAATTTTGACCAATTCTTATTTACATATTTTCACATGTTTTAGAATCAAGATATGATAAATAGAGTATATGTAGACATTATTTTTTATTTTTTTGATATTTTTTACTGCAAAAAGTGTATATAATATGAATAAATCAACTATACCAATCTTAAACACACATTTATTTTATCTTCAAAATGATGTTTACTAAATTAACCACTTCATTAAATGTAAAAAATTATATGATTTCTTTTCTGAAGCAAGAAATTACTAGATCATATTTATAAATGCATTATTTTACATTATTTTAGTCACAAAACACAATACAAAGCACAAATACAACCTACATTGAATTTCTTGGAGACTCAAAATCACTACTACTGTAGTTACCACTGTTATGACTTCTACTAGGCATGGATGTATCATCTCCCCCGGGGGCGGTAATTCAGTTAAAATATTCAAGTCATGACATATAAGGTTTATAAACCACCATATAATTGTGTACATATTCCAAATATGTCTCTCGACTAATACTTGTTAGCCATCCAATAGGGGGGCACTCACCCGAAACTGCGTCCGCGTTTGGCTGTTGCACCGGATGCTCATTATAAGTCTGTTGTTCAAGTGGATACTCTAGATACATGTTAGATGAAACCGATGATTGAAACTCATTTGCTCCAGATCTAGTATCAGAACTAGAATTTGATTCAAAATGCTTTCCAAATGAACTAGATGCAGTCGTTAAACTCATTGAGCTAAACTCATCAGTGAGTTCACGCATTGCTCTTCTCCCTTTTCTATTTTTGGCCCCATGCCTAGCTCTACAAGATCCATGATCTTCATCTTGTGTTGCATGTGTGAAATCTGCCTTACATGGAAATGGACTGTATGGTACATAATCACTCCCATAATTGTCACCATACCTGCTTGCATCTTCTGCTCCACTTTGTCCATCCCCACCTTGAGTACCTGTTGTTGTAGTTCTGCCTTCATTTCCCCCATCATCATCATCATCATCATCATCACATCTTTCGTGAGCTGAAGAACCTCTAAATTTAGGTTGGGAATCGAATCCAGGTGGAGGACCAACTGTTTCATCTGTTGAACATTCTAGACCAACCTCTTCAGACATCACTTTGCCGACATCAATCCCAAATTTTTCAGCATGACTTCTAATTTGCTGATTAGGATTTCTATCACGATCATCTAAATGCACATGCCTAATCCATTGAAAAAGAGGATATTCTTCTTCATCACCAATGTCAACATAAATATCAAGAATATTCAAAGGGTCTTATTCAGTCTCCTCTTGTGCAGCTTCCATGTCTCTAACCCGTAATCTCATATTATAGTAACAATACACAAGATTCTGCAGAGATTTATGGGCTAACCCAGGTGTCGAATACCAACACTTACGAAAAAATTATCGAGAAACCCGGGTCTATCTCAAACCGAATCACTTAAACGAAACAATTATTTGTATTACACTATTACCACAGTTTTGTATAAATGACTTCAATTGCTAATATTTTTGAAAAAATGAAATAATTCATCGAAATGTCGCTTATATTTTTAATCATAAATGTAAAAACGAAAAAAATATATATTTAATTTAATATGGATATTTACGGATATTTACGGATATATCGAGATTTATCGAGATATCGATAAATATCGACGGATACACGGATATATCGACGGATATTCCGTGACATTGAAATTTTTATGGATATTTATATCGAGGTGTACAAATATCGGATATATCGACGGATATATCGAGGTATCGACGGATATTTAATTCCATGGGTATAGTTTCTAGTTTCTAGGTTCAAGAGCAGGTATTATGAGATTTCAATTGTATTTGTTGGGGAAGGGATTTGTTGGCTCATAGATTAGCGTTTCGGTAATGTAGCTAATCATGTAGCGGTGTACTGGTCTTTCTGTGCGTTTGTAATCCCCATCTCATTAATCAAAAAGTTTATTTGTCAAAAAAAATGTGAAAATAAATTTAAAACACAAATAAGTAAAATATCTTATTTTATCACATATAAAATGGTATTTTGAAGTAAAACATATATCTATTATATAAGTCCAAATTTGAACTAGATCTAATTGGGCTAGGTTGTCATCAAAGCCTAAATTGGCTTCAAACATACCAAAGCTAATTGCACTTGCACAAGTGGGTTAACAAACTAAAACTCATATAAGTCCAAGGGAATTCAAATTGAATTAATGAAAAACTATTGAATTTAACGAAAAACTAACTTCCGACGGGAATGAAGTTTAGTCGAGAGGAATGGATATCCTTCCGTGATCTCTATTTCAAGCGATTACAACAATTGCGAAAAAAGTAGAAACGTGAGGCATCTTAATTTATCTTCTACTTATGGCGTAGCTCATAGATTCTATTCCAGAAGCAGAAGTACTTTAACTTAACTGAGTCCAATTAGCTTGTTTGTGATAATGTGTAGGCTTAATTAAAAGTATTATGCTATGTTTTGTCATAATTGGTTTAGGAATTGAATTTATGGTGTTAAGAGAGCTCATGTACAGTCTACCAAGAGTGCCACTGATGCTGAATTGAATAAGAGGAAAGCAGCTCCAAGCCAAAGGCCAATTGCAGCAACTCCTGCTACAAAAAGACCAAAGGTTTGGTCAATGATATGTCAACATTTCGCTAAATATATTGATGCTAGTGGTAGTTGTAGAGTTAGGTGTAATTACTGTGATAAAGAGTATGCTGCTCATGGTAAAGTTAATGGCACAAGTAACTTAAAACCCCACATTCCTAAATGTCCAAGTATGCTTAGTAGCGCTAATGTAGATACCAAACAATATGAATTGGTATTTGAGAGTAGGGAAGATGGGGCATGGGGTGTTAGAGCAAGGCCAATGAACATGGAAAATCGGTATAATGGTGTAAAAAGTTGCAAAATCTGTTCCAAAAAACACTGCAAATTTAGGATTCCAAGGCACGGTAAAATAGTGGAGTTTCTTTCTCTCTTTTTTTTTCATTCTTTTACACAATCTTCCTAATGACATTTGTATCCTTTTTAGATTTTGCAATTTAGATTTTGATTAATATTTACATTTATATTTTAAAT